>CAIGRO010093982.1:0-34306 GCA_903798355.1 Fraxinus baroniana | reverse complement strand
TAAAAAGGGTATTACTGTCTTTTAAATAATACCATATTTTTGTAATTATATATCATTTTAAGGTTAGTTTCGTCTTTTAAGTCTTGGAAGGCTATTGTGGTGAATATAAAAAAAAAATTAGGCAAAGTGGAAAATGGTATGTTTGACATGGCTAAACTAAAAAGTACCCCCTCCCTTTATCTATCATCATCCACACAAATAGCTGAGCAATGCAACTATAGATGGCTGCGAAGCTACTCTACGAGAACGTCATGTTCCTCTCTGAAACTGCTAATGTCACCTTCCTCTCAGCCACACATAGATCTATCTATTTACAAGCACATCCAAACTTCACGTTGTTGATATGGGCTTGATTGGATGCTACGAAGTGAAGGGAGATTTGGGCGGTATGTTTTGGAGATAGTGACGTGAAAGAATCGACCCACAATTTTTGTGGGTCCTATGTTGCAGTCGAAGATCATGTTCTGGATTTATGGTGAATGTGGTGGTGGTTGTTGTGGTGGCAATGTTGATGGTTATGGAGGTTGTGGATTGGTGGAGGCTTTATTGAATCAACCAAGTTATAATTAATAGCTACGTTTTTCCTGTGTGTTTGAATTATCCCAACTATTGCCATAGAAATAGATGAAAGCACTAGTCCTACTCCAACATTTGGAGTTGAATAATCTCGATTGGGATTTCAATGAACTTTGATTCCAATAGAACAAAAATCCGATCATAAAGTAGGATTATGATGAACTGAATACAAGGGGGATTATTGGAATCGAGAGTCCAGGCATTTCAAAGCTTCCTATATATTTGTTCATTTTATTGCTTTAATGGATGGAAAATGTTTGGAGTTAAGCCAAAGAGGTTCTCATGAAAATTGTGCTCAGTATAATTGGGAGCATTCGGACTAGAATTTTTGTTTCTTTAATTTGTGTGACTATACGAAGTTTCCAAGATCTAGTACTTGATTTAGACTCTTCTTGCTCATTTTTCAATATTGTCGTATAATCCAAACACTTGTAAAGATATGCTTCGTATCTATATTTATGAATCGATGATTAATTCGTGCATAGACAAAATGAAACTTCAAACATAATCGATGATTAATTCGTGCATAGACAAAATGAAACTTCAAACATACTTGAATTGATTAGTTCTTGAGAGAATCTCAGTTTGTATAGGTGGTGTGGCTGTAGTAGAGGTGGCATTGATTTTGGATTTCAGGAGGAGGTGGTGATGTAGGTTGTAGTGCTGTGATAGTATCCATTGTTATAGTGTATTGTTAAATACCGCTGGTCATATGCTCATTTGCATTAGGATATAGTCCCTTGTTACAAGTCATAATTTAATTATCAAAGTTCAATGTGAACTTGTTACATGTCACATGTTATCACAAGTTACAGGTCAACGTGTATAGGACACAGTTCAATGTCCACAAGTCACAAATCAAATAGAACTAGTCACAGATAATTGATTTATGTTCACATGTCATAGGTTACAATTCATAGGTCGCACTTTACAGGTCACATGTCATATTGTATAGGTCACAGATCAATGATAACTGGTCACATATCAAATTTAAATGGTCATGGATCAAATGTCAGATGTCTTTGCACATTGATAACGAGTCACAGAGTCGAATTTTCAAGTCACGACTCATATGCTATAGGTCACAGGTAATCGTTCATAGGTCACGGGTCATATTGCATATATAACAGATTAACGTCCACAGGTCACAGATTCAAGAGAACTAGTTACAGGTCATTGGATTAATAACACAAGTAACTGGTTACAGTTCACATGTCACTGATCCAATAGAAGGATCACAATCCATTGGATCATTATCATAGGTAATAGTTTATATGTCACATGTAATAATCACAAGCCACATGTCATAGTGTACGGATCCATATCAACAGGCCACATATCACATAAAACTTGTCACTTGTTATTGGATTAATATCATATGTAACAATTGATCTTTTAAATTTCTGATATGGCAACTCATAGTTTATAGGCCAGTTGATTAATTTCCGTCATAGTAACTCATGATTGAAACTTCAAAATTGTTTCATCAATTCAAAAATAAAAAAATCTAACAATAATAAAATGTTATTGGCCACCAAGTGTGACTTCGAAACATTTCAAACCTATTTCGAGATGATCATCAAGCTCAATTCGCTACTTCTATTATCACATCAATTTGAGACCATTGCCTTAAAAAAATCTGCTATACAAGGCCAATAACTTCTAATTTGTAACCTTAATAGTCCGACGGCTTTCAATTAGCTCGATTTCGATGGTAAGAATCTAGATTATTTGCTCCACAGAGTTCTCTACGGCATTTATCTTTTGTTCGATTGTCACAATTGGTTAAATTGGAGAGCCTTGTTTGGATTGGAAAGATATCATATCTAATGCTAAATTTTAGGATGGATATACATTAAAATCTAATCTAATATATATACTATACGTATTATATATTAAATATGATTTTATTACCTGACTTTTGAAGGTTTAGTGCTTCTTTCTTAAAATTGAAATGGTGCATAGTACACACTTTATATATTCATTATTCCCTTTTTATGTGCAATTTGTTGGGCTGGTTTTTATAGCTTGGACCAAAATTTAGTTACATTAAAAATAGGGAAGAGTTCACAAATCAGGCATTAAATTTCCCGTTTGCAAAAATCAGGTATTAAATTTAAAAAATACAAAACTCAGGTATTTAGTTAATTAATTAAGATTAATTATTATTTAAATATAATAGATTATACTATTAATGATCACATTTACATAATTATAAATCACAACTTATTTATTGGTCACAGATTATTTCGAGGTCACAAATCAAAATTTTTATACGTCACAGTTTATTTCATTGGTCAGAGATAAAAAAAAAATTATAGATCACAATATATTTATCGGTCACATATTTTCAAATGTATTGGTTACAAATTATTTTTTAATCATAAATTATCGAATTTTAAGATCATAGTTTAATAGTTAATCACAATAAACCAAATAATTGGTCACATACACCAAACATTCCACCAAGATCCCGATCCACCACCAATACTTGGTCACAAATTAACCAAATAATTGGTCACAAACGCTATCCCACCACCGCCGCCCCTGAAAACGATACCATGACTATCGTACACATCGTCGTCGCCACCCCCCACAACATCTGCTCCAACACCACACACCACCTTCACCTCTACCTACAACTCCAATCAACCATCGCTTGCTAAAATCGGGGATTTCTTCCAACACTACCACACCCATCGAAACAACCCAACCACCGTGCGGAAAATCTCCAAACCACCGCCACCACCATACCAATCAGAAACAGATGCAAAAGAGGAAAAAAGGAAAAATGACAATGGCACAAGCGTCACTGCTTACGATGGGGGAGATGCTGTATACTGTGCATGGTGGCCGGTGCTCCGCCTGTCGCCAACGTACACGAGTACCATGAAGAGACGCCCTATTCAACAAAAAACCAAACGTTACAACCATCACCACCACACCTCTGCGTCGCTGCTATTTCGCGCGTGCAGCGCCCCATTTGCCGTTGCAATTTGTGCAAAGCGGCGTCACTTGGCGACACTCAGCAGCCCTCGATGGCGGCCATGTGCAAGGAAGATGAAGCGGTGTTAACAGCGAAGCCCCGACGATGTCGAAGAGAGAGAAGGCAGATTGGAAAACAGAAAGCTGTTCTTAGCAGTGTCTGACGCCATCTCCTTCGTCGCCGGTTGTCGGAGTTTGAATGGGTCACCGGTTGCCACAGAGAGAAGGGATAGAAATGAAGAGGAAGAAGAGAGAAGAGAGAGAAATGAAATAAAATTAGGGTTTGAGTGGGTATAATATTTAATTATTAATTCAATACCTGAATTTTGATTAAAAAACCTTCACACCTAATTTCTGCACTTTGAAGTTTAAGCACCCGGATTTATGTAATTTTCTCTTAAAAATACAAATTTTAAAAGTTTCGACCGATTGAGGTTGGAAATTTTCAAACATATCCACCATCTAAAACAAATTTAAAAAAAAATATTAAAATAAATATGCGAAATTTAATATGAAATAAACAGTTTCAACCATTAAAATTTAAAAAAAAAAATGTCATCCAAACTCAATACAAAATTAAAAATGTTATAGTCATCTAATTAAAAGTAATATAGTCAACGAACCTCAATAAATTCAAAATTTAAATATTACAATTATCAAAATATATTACAACCATTCAACATCAAATAATATATTCCGTCCCTATTCGATCGTCTCAAAAGTTTTGAAGTGCATTCGTACAACAAAGAAATGTGTAATCCTATAACAAAACAAATGAAATACTAAGGGAAAAATGAGTCATGTATTTAATAAAGTCTATTACAGCAATACATCTACTGGAAAAACTTGTAAAATGAATCCCTTAGCCTTGGACCCTTTATTATCTTCGTTTGGTTTTAGGTTCATTGACACCAAATGTTGACGATACAGGCAAAATATAAATGCGGGTGAAAGGGTTGTTGTATATCGAACAAAAAAAAAAACAAGGTTTAATCCGCAGGAGCGTGACTAAACTATATAATAAGGTGATTTGAAATGTATACGGGTGTGTTTAAGCCACATTATTTTGAAAGAATGTATTATGAAATAGTAGATTGATGGAGAATGTGTGGTTGAAAAAGAAGAAAATATTATTGATGTGATGAAAAATATTATTNAAAAAAAAAAACAAGGTTTAATCCGCAGGAGCGTGACTAAACTATATAATAAGGTGATTTGAAATGTATACGGGTGTGTTTAAGCCACATTATTTTGAAAGAATGTATTATGAAATAGTAGATTGATGGAGAATGTGTGGTTGAAAAAGAAGAAAATATTATTGATGTGATGAAAAATATTATTCTATTGAATAATGCGTGGTTGAAAATGAGTAAAATAATGAAAATGAAAATTTTAATGTATACCAAACAGGGGCGTATGAAAACTACAAATAAAAAAATGGGCAGCCAATAAATAAAAAAGAAGAAGAAGAATCCGATGAAATTGATTTTCACTATTTCCTTAAAACAAAATTGTCTCGCAACGGTGTTCATGGTTCACGACACTTATCTCTCAAGATACAACAGATTCAACTTGTGGTAGAAACACTTCAAACCACAAGTTATAGAGAATTTTCGACGGAATTTCTCACTACAAAGAAGAAAATGGTTTTTGAATGAATTTGTAAGTGATTTGCAAGAGTTTTTATGCAATCCTCAATGCAAATATGGTATGAGATGCCTAATGGACATCCAAGAGGTCCTATATATAGAGGATGAAGGGTTGTGAATGAAGTGCCCCGCTCAAATTTCAGCAACTCTTGCTAAAGGTCGAACCATTCACTATCGCTAGCTTATCGCCATCGACTCGCTCGAGTAATAAAAATAGTGACTTTGTCGCTAGCTTGTAGTATGTTGCTGGCCTGTCGCTTAAGCGACAACTCAGCGATAAACTAGCAACAGTCTTAATCAATTTTACAGGCAGTTTCTTTTATTTTCTTCCCAACTTTGGGCTACAATTTCTCATTCGTCCAAAATTGATTTCGAGATTCCAAATATACCACGATAATCTACTTGATGAGTAGAACAAGTTGGTATGTTTATATTTGTAATTTGACCATCGGATCGGTCCGAATATTTGGACGAAATTTACAAGAAAGTTATTTTTTTCTAAGTTTTTTATTTTGACACTTAACCAAATTTTCAATTTTCTAAACCAATTTCCAATACCAAATACTCCACAAAAAAATTTGATTGAATTAATAACAAAGTAGATAGAAACGTGTAAAATTAACAATCATGTAGATATGGTTATATTACATTCATCCTATTTGTTATAATGCTCAACATCATCCATATAGAATCCATCCAAATTTTAAGAATTGCTTTAGCTAATTTTGGAAGCACAACAAGTCTTCCACTATTTTAGGATTTAAAGAACTATAGAAGGGATAAAGATCCTTCATTTAATACTGAAAGCACTTTCTGAAACAATAATAGACACTTGAATTGTAAACACATATCTAGCTAGTTTGTACAAGATAGAATCTAATAGATAATTGGAACATCCAAAAATACAATCAATTTTTTCTTGCCTCGCACACTCCTTTAATTTTTCATACCTATTTGGAGAAGCTATAACATATTTAACTGCATTGTGCATACTTAAAATGGAGTCATGTGTTTCTTTCCACCCCTTACAAACAATCAAATTGATAATGTATGCACAACATCTCTATTAAATGTCTACCATCTAGAACACACCCATCATTACCTCAACCAATGACCTTCCTATCATTTGAGGATGCATTATCAAATGTGACCGTAACTTTTTTTTTCAATACCCCACTCATGGAAACAAGTCTCAATCATTTTTGCCAATAGTTTATCCCTTGTGATTTAGAATAACACAAAAACTTAAAATGCTCTTATCAAGTGCCCAATCAAAATAAATGTGATGTGAGAAACATAAAATTAACATGCTAATTGGAAGTCCAAGAAATAGTGGTAAGGGTAACCTTGATGATGAAAAGAAAAGATGTTTCTCAATTTCAATTTAACTAATAAATCTCTTTATCAAGAATCCTACGAAATGGGAGCTCAAACAAATGACATCCTACACTATTATAAAGTCTAAACACACGAGCTTATATAAAACCTAAAAGGTAAGTTATAAGATGTAACCTGACAATCTTCCTTACTACATCCGGTAGTTATAAGATTGCTCCCACTACCATAATTTTGATTTTCAAAAGATAGGATTTTTTGCTTCTTATCTTGCAACCTACCACGATACTTTTTAACTATGAAGAGTCGATGGTTACTCAGAGTGCTTATCCAACATTTCTTTGTTCCACAAGATAATCTACTCCACAAATGTTGCACTTACACACCTAAAATTTTGATCATTTCTTGAGCCCAATGTGTGAACTGATCCCAAATATGTAAAGTTGTTCTATTAGATTTTTCTTTCCTAATGTTGATGGTGGACGTGAAGAAAGATCTGGTTGCAAATTCGTGTCCTTAATTTGATGGGGTATATTGTCACTGTCACAAACTTTAGACGTGTACATATCTACCAAAATATTTCAAAATTATCAATCAATCAATGGATGAGAAAAGAAATGTCAAATATGATTATACAATTATTAATGCAATATAAAAATCACAAGTAATACACTTCAACAACCTTACATTTGCTTGGATTTTCATGCAATCCAACATATCTCCATCATTCGATGATCACCAACCTAAATAACTCAATCCTTAAAGGCTTTCAAGTCTTTCTTGGAATGCATAAATAGAGTTACCCAAAAAAAATTTTAAAAATAAATTCAAGAAATAAGATTATCTAAATGTTCACGATGTGTTATATTGAGAATAAATGGTTCAAATTTTTACTCGACTTCGATGATTAATTCTGAATCACGAACTTCTAGTCTTTTGAATCACAAACTTCAAATTTTTAATTTCAAGAACTTTATACTCAAAAGTCAAAACTTCCAAGTCTTTTATCGTATTTTTCAAAGTCGAGAACACACAAGTGGATGTGCACATTCTTTTAATTAAATCAAGAAACTAATTCTTAAACTAAATAGGTGAATAAAGTGCGAAAAATAATTTTTTCTCTTTTTATATCTTCAAATTTGAACACTACAGAATTATTACATTATATTTTGCAGTATTATATAGGATGTCTAGGTTTCATTTAATATCTATTTATAAATATAAAATAGTTTCAATCCATATACAATAAGAATTCGAAGTTCAATTAAAAGTCTTAATTAAAATTCAAATATGAGTTTTAATTAAAATTAAAATTCAATTAGTTTATATTTAAGAATTACAATTAGATTTACAACTTTCATAAACATTACAAATAAGTCCAAAACTTATTGTAATTGCAATTAAGCTCAAAATTTTATAATAATTGTAATTAAACTTCAATACTTTATAGAGATACAACATGAACTTAATTTGACATATATTATCCAAACTCTACTAATTGATCATATATGGTCGATCATTGACCGCCTAATCTAATTATTAATTTTTGCGACCACCCAATCTAAACTTTATTTTTTCTACTAAAAGCAAAATTATTACACTATCAGGATATATAAGATTATAGAAGTCAATAAATTTATAATACTTTCCTACGATTCGTAGTATATGTAGTTTATTGTCATCCGAGATTCAATAATTAAGTACAACCATAAACGATTGTTTTGCCTTTCTAATTATTCTCATTAATTTAAGTGTCATTTTCTTCAACAGTCCTATGAACCCATTTTTTAGAACGACAGTCCTGACACAAATTCATATTCTTTATTTCGCTCATTCTCAAACTCCCAACTCATCGAGATATTTGTCCAATCAAATTGATCTCATCCATTGTTAAATAATGATTAAAGTCACGAAAAAATATACATAACACTGTCATGGGATTTAGATGAAATACAAAGCAATAAAGTAAAATTTAATTCTCCCCACGGTCATGCTATATAATTAAACTTGACACTTGATCCGCTCAATACACTTCAAGTGTACTAATGTCTCCTTTAACTATTTACGTATTAAGGAAAAATAAAAAAACTTGAATAGTGAATCGGTCAACACTACAACATTCCAATACAATGTGTCAACCCTTATATATTGTCCAAGAACAAATTATTTATGATCAAAATATAAGTTATATTATACTGTACTACTCAACATAAGTACCCAACTTATATTATCATAAGTGATCGTATGAACTTTAATTCGCATGCTCAACAATAAATAAATGCCAAAAATAAGATAAATACAATTTTATGTAATATAAGAATAATATTTTTACACTAGTAAAATTATACTATATGAACACACAACCCAATTGTCTTGTTATACACAAAATCGATCGGAATACTACATCCAAATTTTCAAAAAATGCCACCAACTCAAATCTAGAATAGGAACCAGAATCTACCCAAGCAATGTATTGTACCTTCAGTGTATATAAACATGTCATTCTCTCTCAAAAAAATAAAAATAATAATAAAAAAAAAACCCACCATATGAATGAACTTAATAGTGAAAACAGTCGAGTCATTGGCTGCAAAAAAGTACTACATATCAGAAAGAAATGTGTAAAAAAGGGTTCATATTATACAATAACTCTTATAAAATTACATACATTAAAGAAACCGTTAATGAAATGAAGTGTGGTGGTTCTTCCTCTCCTCCACGCAACTGAGGGTTTCTCATGATTCTTGAGAAAATTTCATAGAAATTAAAATATATTTACGAGGATTGTTGGTCTCAGAATCGTAGTTTCACAACAAAACCAAGAAATCATAGAAAAATTACATAATTGAAAATAACACAAGAGTTTTCGCCCCTTTGGGCCTAGATGTTCGGTTTAAGCCTACTCACTCGTTCAGCATCCACTACGTAGATATAGCTCGAATTCACTAAAAATCACAAAGTACAGTACAACAAATGTATATGTACTTCACTAAGTTTTCCCCTAGGTTCTCATATACAAGTATTCACTCCACTAAACTAGTGTGTACACAATACACTCAAGAATATCATTAAAATATTACAAAGATCATAGCCAAAAGATCTCAAGAACTGAAACGGAGAGAAAACGCTGGAGAGAGAAGAATAAGAGAAAACTCTAGAATGTGAAGAATCACTCAATCGAAGAGTCTAGAGAATATGGTTATAAAAGTAACCCCAAATTACTTCATCCAAATGTCCAAGATATGCCAAGTGTAAAGCCAAGATTACAACATTAAATAAAACAGCAAGAAGGTGGCCCAAACAACACAGCAAAGGCCCAACACAAAAATAGAGAGGCAGCCCAAAAGTAGAATAGAGAGGCAAGCCAAACCAACAATCTCCACCTTGCTGAACTATTTTGAGTAATATTTTGTGGATTCAAACTAAATTTACTAGTTTAATTTGCTCTAACATACCTATAAAAAGAAAAACAATCAGATTTAGGTAAAACAAAAACTAAAGTAACCGTAAAACTTAACAGAATTCATTACCTTTAGACCATATTCAATATTTTCAAATAGTTTCTGAATTTATTCAAAGGTAAAACCTTAGTGCCCAAGTCGGCAAGATCGAATTCAATGGGAATTTTTATTAAACTAATCAGATATCTTTCAGATATATTTTTCTAACAAAATGAAATTTAATTTCAACATATTTGGTCCTATCATGAAAAAAAAAGATTTCTACTTAAGTGAATACCACTTTGATTGTCAGTATATATCATAACCACTTCATTTACAAAACCAAACTCATTTGAAAGACCTCTTAACCACATATCTTCTTTAACAGCATCACAAGCTGCAATATATTCAGCTTCTATGGAAGAGAGTGCAACAATTTTTTGTAATTGTGATTTCCAACTAACAAAGCCGTCACAAAGAGTAAAAACATAAGAAGATGTAGATCTTCTTTTATCTAAATCACCTGCAAAGTCAGAATCTATATATCCCTTTAAAGTAACACCTTCATTACATCTTTGAGACTTTAAGCCAAAATCAGTTGAACCCTTTAAACACCTTATCATCCATTAAATAGCCAACCAATGTGTTTCACCAGGATTAGCCATAAATCTACTAAGAATACTTATTCCATGAGCTAGGCCAGGTCTGGTGCATATCATAAGGTACATAATAAAAGATAACAACGTTAGCATAAGGTATTTTACACATTCTATCATGTCCATCAACAGTTTTAGGTGATTGATCACTAGAAAGTTTAAAATGGTTTGCAATAAACACAGTTACAGATTTGCATTTAGTCATAAGAAGCTTTTAAAGTACTTTCTTCCCATAAGAATTTTGATTCACATACAAAACACAGTTTTTTTTTTCTCTCTTTTGATTTCCATTCCTAAAATTTTATTAGCTTGCCCTAGATCTTTCATTTCAAATTCAGTTTTAAGTTTATCTTTAACATAATCAATTTCAGATTTATTTTGACAAACAAGAAGCATATCATCAACATATAATAAGAGATAAACAGATTCAGGTCCTCCTGATCTTTTGAAGAAAAAACAGGAATCAAAAATTACTTTTAGAGAATCCCAATTTCTGAACATAAGAGTAGAACCTTTTATACCATTACTGTAGAGCCTGTTTTAGGCCATAAAGATATTTCTTTAACAAACAAACATGTTCAGATTTTGATTTCAATTCAAAACCTTTTGGTTGATACATATAAATGATTTCATCAAGATCACCATTTAAGAAATCAGTTTTAATATCAAGTTGGTCTAATTCCTAGTTAAAGTGAGCTCTTAAGGCAAGTAAGATTCCGATTGATGTATACTTTGCAATAGGTGAAAAGATTTCATTGTAGTCAATACACTCTCTTTGTGTAAAATATTTTGCTACAAGTCTGACTTTATATCTTTTTCCCAAGGTGTTGGGTTCATCTTCTTTAAGTTTATAAACCCATTTATAGTCAACAAGGAGTCTTGTTTTTAAGTTAAGAATCCATTTCTTCTTGCATGGCTTCCAGCCAAAGTTTAGAATCTTTGCTGTTAATAGCCTCTTCAAGTGTTACAGGTTCAAAATTAACAGATTCCAATTCAGAATAGAAAGTAAAAAATTCATCATTGTTAATTCTAGTAGAGGGTATCCTATTTCTTCAACCCCTATCCCCTACCAATTGGTAATTTTACAAAGAAGTATCTTGAAAAATTTCTTCAGTTTCATATTCATTTTGAGGCTGATCAGTTTCAAATTGAGTAGACTCCACCTCAATCAAATTTTCAGGTTCAGTTTGACATTGTTCTTGATTTTCCAACACTGTTTCCTTAACAAAGGTAGGATGTTCAATGTTCTGATTTGAAGAGGATTTATAGGAAAACTGACTCTCATTAAAAACAAAATTTCTGCTGATAATGACTCTATGACCATTTTTCTCTCTTACCCAAAGTCTATAACCCTTAGTTTTTTCTCCATAACCAAGAAAAACACATTTTTGAGACCTGGGTTCCAGTTTGCCTGCATCTTGATCTGCATAAATAGCATAATCAAAAACCTTAAGTTTGAAATACTTTGCAGACTCTCCAAACCACAAATGTTCAGAGATTTGAAAATCAATAGTACTTGAAGGAATTCTATTTATTAGATAAGTAGCAGTTTTTAGGGCTTATCCCCAGAAAAGTTTTGGAAGACTAGAACTAACTAACGTGTATCTCACTTTTTCCAATAAGGTTATATTCGTTCTCTCAGCAATACCATTTTACTGAGGAGTGTATGTTACGGTTCTATGTCTTAAAATACCACATTCTTTACAAAAGGAATCAAATTCATGATTACACAAACCATTATCTGTTCTAAGTACTTTTACCTTCTTATTAGTTAGATTTTCAATCATAAGTTTCCATTGCCTGAAATTTTGAAAAGCATTAGATTTATTTTTCAAAAGAAAAGTCCAAATTTTTCTTGAAAAATCATCCATAATCAATAAGTAAAATCTGAAGCCACTTAATGTATTTATAGAAGTAGGCCCCTACAGGTCTGCATTTAAATAATCAAGAGTAGAAGTGGATTTGTGAATTCCAGTTTTGAAAGGCAATTTATTTTGTTTTCCAACAACTCAATCTTCACAAAATTTAAGACTTTCAATGTTATCATTTCCAAAACATTTCAATTTATTCAAAATCATCAATTCCTTTTCACTAATATGGCCTAGTCTCCTATGCCAAATCAAGGCTTTATCAACATGACTCTTCATAGCTGTAGAGTTGTTGCCAGCTTGTAGTATGAAGATCCCACTGGATCTAGGAGAAGAAATAATCTCTTTTGACTTAAGATTTATTTTGGTAAGACCTTTATGAATTTTTATCTGATATTCATTTTGCCCTAAAGAGATCAAGTTTCTTTGAAGATCGGGAACATATCTTGTCTGACGTAGTTCAAGGATTCGATTATTGTCCAGTAAGAGTTTAAGGTTACCAATCCCTTTAATTTGACAGGTCATATTATTTCCCATTTGAACTTGACCACCACTAAGATCATTAAAGTCAGTAAACCATTCTTTAACAGGACACATATGGAAAGAACATCCAGAGTCAATGACCTATTCATTTAGATTTCTTTTAGTTGATGCGACAAGGACAATACCTTGTATTTCAGATTCATTATTGCAAATAATGTCTGCAGACCCATCTGTATTGAATTTTGCTTTCATACCAGATATCCTCTTATAGCAATCTTTTATAAGATGTCCAGTCTTGCCACAGTAATAGCATTTTCTATCTTGCATCTTTGGTTTTAACTGATTCTTGTTTTGATTTCTGAATTTAGAAAACTGTGATTTTCCTTTCTTAAAAGAATTGTAATTGCATTGTTTTTCTTTCTGGTTCTGATATACTTTTTCTCTTACATTCAAGCCTTCTCCAAATTTAGAATCTTTAACTTCAGTTTTCAATTCCAGTTCTCTATTTCTTAGAGATGATATCACAATATCAACAGTAAGTTTAGTTATCCCATCCTCTAAGGCATTTCTTAGATCTCTATATCTATCACCTAAAGTATTTAACAGAGCAACAACTTGTTGATCCTTAGATAGTTGATGATTACAATCTGTTATTTCTTGAACCAATTTAGTGAATTTATCAATGTTTTCTTCCAGATTGGAGGAGGGATTAAATCTAAAATTATAGAATTGTCTTATGAGATAGTATTTGTTGTGCATGGTTTTAGTTAGATAAAGAGATTCAAGTTTAGCCCAAAGACCCTGAGTGTTGGTGGTTTCTCCAACCTTTCTAATTACAGTGTTAGACAAATAAAAAAATATAGAACTCCAGGCTATCTCATCTAACTCTTGTCTCCTATAAACACTAAATTCAGGAGGCCAAGTACCATAAATAGAAACACCACAGCTCTGGTGTAACAACAGATCCCTAATTTTCTGATTCCACAAACTAAAATCCATAGTCCCTCTCTGAATCTCTACTTCGAATTTATGTGCAATAGATATGATCACAAACAGATTCACAGCAGATTCAAGTTTCTCTTTCATACAAAATGTTACAAATATAGACAGTATAATAAAGAACAATAGTAAAGGCAGTATATGATCAGCAAGTATAGGTATATTGAATAGGATTGTCAATCTGACAGGTTTAAGGGGTGATAACCCTGTAATCCCCTACTTCTTCAAATCCTCAATGAGATCTTGAACAAAGGAAAGCCAAGGAAGATTAATTACCTTAATAACCAGATCAAAATAGACCAAGCAGTTTAATAATCATACTAAGAAATCAGAAAAGTTAAGAGAATTATACCAGAGCTGAAACCTCAATGTTTCAGTGAAGAAGGAGTGTATTAAAAAATAACAGAATCAGATCAATTTTCTAGAATGGAGTACCAAGAACCAACGAGCCACAACAACTTAATATGACCAGGAGTGAGTCGGGTAAAACTAGTAAGAATCAGAGTAAGTCAACTCAACTCACCGTCACTCGGTACGAGTTCTCAAAGAACTTCAACTCAGTAGCAAGTTATAACCAAGCACCACCAAGAACTCAGTAGAAGAACCAAGATGTCAAAGAATTAGAACTAGAAATAAGTTCATTTTTCACAAAGAAAAACACATCAAAAACTTGATCGACGGCCACTAAGAATCAAGGGTTTGAAAACAACCATTTTATTTTTAAAAAAAAATCAAGGGTTTTGAAAAAACTTTTAGATCTGCAAATCATTCCAACCAAAAAAACCCTAATCCTCTTTAAAAGGATGCTCTGAAACCACTTTTTGGTCTCAGAATTGAAGTTTCACAATAAAACTAAGAAATCATAGAAAATTTACAAAATCAAAAAGAAAACAAAGGAATTTTTGCCCCTTTGGGCCCAGATATTCAGCTTAAAGCCTACTTACCTATTGAGCATCCACTACGTAGATATAACTCGAATCCACTAAGAATCACGAAGTACAGTGCAACAAATATATGATGAAATCGATTTCTTCACTAAGTTTTCCTCCAATCTCTCATATACAAGTATTCACTCCACTACACTAGTGTATACACAATACACTCAAGAATATCACTAAGTTATTACAAAGATCATAACCAAAAGATCTCAAGAACTAAAAACAAAGAGAAAACCCTCGAGAGAGAAAAACAAGATAAAACCCTAGAATGTGAAAAATCACTCAATCGAAAAGTCCAGAGAATAGGGTTTTAAAAGTAACCCCAAATTATTTCATCCAACGGTCCAAGATATGCCAAGTGTAAAGCCAAGATTACACCATTAAATAAAATAGCAAACTGGTGGCCCAAACAACACGGCAAAGGCCCAACACAAAAATAAAAAGGCAGCCCAAAATCAGAATAGAGAGGCAGCCCAAACCAACAAGGATCATGTACGATTTAAACTCCAAAATGCAAAAAAAAAAAAAAAAATGCTGGCTTGGGGAGAGATTTAATGGCAAGGGTCCTTTTGGTATTTAGCCCCTATTTGGTCCAGTTATAAAAGTAGATTAAAATTTAATCAAAGTCAACAATTTTCCATGTTCCCCTTGATTAAAAAGTGATGAAAAGGCAGATAAGGTACCTGATGGTCAAAAACTGATGGAATAATCATTTCGGACGCTAGTTTTCGAGACATTGGGGATGAGTGGTGCCAAAAATCAGAGGTAGGAATATATCCATAGCTTTTTGGAAAGGTTAAAGATGAAACCACAAACTTTCCTTTTATATATACCAATTTTTTTGCCCGTGCAATGCTCGATTGCGTTATTTTGAAGATATTGTTAGCGTGTTTTATGTTAAGAATAATGAAAGAGATGTATATTTTTTATTCACTAGAGATTGTTGGGTAAATTAATGTCTGGTTCATAAGATTCACCCAATTAGCCACTTAAGCACCAAAATCTTCTCATTTCAAAGATCTCCATCTAATTTCATAAAAAGAAATATCCGATTTTGCTTCCCCTTCCAAATCAGAAGAGGTTAAAGTTCAGATTAATGCCCATAATCAGAGTAAAAAAAAGGATGCTGGGATTGAGACAAAAAAGACTATTATAGGTCTTGCTCTTCACACTTGGAAGCAACCAGGTTGAGGAATGAGGCAGTAAGAAAACACACATCTCTCTACTCTTATTCATTTGTGTTTTTTCTTTTAAGATCTCAAAATTTCTTTTTCAGATTGTTGAATGTATGCATGTCTCCATCAAAATGGAAAAGGATTCATAGACTAAAAAGAAAATGAGACAAAGTTTAGAATATGCTGTACACAAGAACTATTAATCCCATAGTATAATTCATCAAGTAAATAATCTCCAAATAGTAAATATAGTAACATGGAAGAAGCAACCACAGTAATCGTCCAAGACATTTCCAAGGAAAGAATTCAGTAACTTTTAAAATGATGTTTACTACTCGATTAGTTATGCAGTTGCTTGTAGTTCTATTAATTTACTTCATGCACCATGCGGTGCCATTTCCATGATAAAAATATAAGCTCGTGATTATGAAAAATGGTAAGCTCTAATGCAACCAGTTTGAACACTGGAATGTTTAAGAGCAGTTAAATAAGCCCAACAACCATTATACTTATTTTTTCAAAAGTTGAAAACCATCATGATAAAGTATTATGGCTCGTTAAAAATCAGGGAAAGATAGTTAGGAAGATCTTTACCATAGATTTTCTTCAAATCATCCCTATTGAGAAAGCTCGATGATTTTATATCAATTGCTCGTGGAAAAGAGAGAGACAGAGACAGAAAATTATTACAATTATTCTTACAATTGCTCTATACAACAGAGACATTGCGAAGCACCCTCAGAGTGCCAGTCAAGGGAGAACCATGCACCTCCAAAGAGATGCTCCTCCTAGGCAGACCCAACAACCTATGAATGTTGAGCCAAAGAACCCTATAGGAACGATGCTCCCAGGATGAGAGACATTAATGCGGAATGAATTAGAGAAGGTCAAAGACAAAGAACAAGCCCCCCAGCTAATGTTGGCCATGAGCCCATCAGAGAAATTGATACAATTTTTGGAGGCCCATACGTTGGGAGAGAATCTAGGAACTCCCAGAGAAATTATGCTAGGAAAGCGGCACATCGAGCCTCTATTAAAAGAAAAGTTCAACCTATCACCTTTACCCAAGATGATGCAGTGGGTATACATTATCCATACTATGATGCCTTAGTGGTGAGGGCCGTTGAAGCACGTGATGGCCTAAAACAATGCTAGTGAATAATGGAAGCTCCATTAACATCATCTTTGGATTCACTTTTGATAAAATGAAAGTTGATCATAAACTGACCCCAATGAGTTCCCCATTGTATGGCTTTACCGGTGATAGTACCATCCTAATAGGTAAAATCACTCTAGCAACAAAAATGGAGACCTCACCCTTGACTTCTCACAATTTCATAGAATTCTTGGTGGTGGATAATCGCTTCGCTTATCACAAAGTGTTGGGGAGACCAACCTTAAAGGAACTATGGGCTATCACTTCCATTTACCATTTGTGCATGAAGTTCCCAATCGAGAATGGTATAGCCATGATTAGAGGTGATCAAAGAAGCTCGAAGGAATGTTACTCGAATTTTCTAAAGCGAGCCGAACCAAGAAGCATCAATGTGGTCATGTCAAACATTGACATGAATGACGTCCTTGAACAAGGGAAAGGCATCGAAATGACGGATGCCTTTGAAGAAGGGGACATCTTTCGAGCTATACGTAGCTCTAAAGAAGAGGTTGTCTGTGAAGAACAGATGACCCCTGAAGAAGGGAGATCTGTTGAAGAAGTAGCTAGTTTGGAGGAGCTGGACCCTTACATAATTGATTGCAAAGCTTAAAAAACCCCCCTTATGGAAGAATTGGAGAGCTTCCCAATAGACCCACATGACCACTCCAAATAGCTGCATATTGGAAGGAATCTGCTAATAGAAGCCAAAGAGAAGCTGAAAAGCTTCTTACGAGAAAATCTAGACGTTGTCGCTTGGAAGCACGGAGACATGGTCGACATTGACCCAAAAGTTAGCTGCTATCACTTAAACATTGATCCAAAGGCCATAGCACACAGGCAGAAGAGGAGAGCTCTCATCCCGAAAAGATATGAAGCTCTAAATGACAAAGTTAAGAGGCTGATCAATAATCGTTTCATCTAGGAGTCTGTATATCCAAAGTGGGTCTCTAACCAGTGTTGGTTAAGAAGCACAACAACAAGTAGAGGGTGGGTTTGTGTGAATTTTTCAAACTTGAATCAAGTTTGTCCCAATGATAGCTTCCCAGTTACCCAAATAGACCAACTTGTGGATTCAACCGCCGAACATGAACTTCTTAGCTTCATGAATGCATTTTCGGGTACAATCAGATACCAATGTTTCTAACAGTTGAAGAATATACGTCCTTCATAAGATACAAGGGTCTTTATTGCTACAAGATCATGACATTTGGGTTGAAAAATGCCAGTACCACCTACTAAAGACTTGTCGATAAAATGTTCACTAGCCTTATTGGGAAAACCATGGAGGTTTATGTGGATGACATGATGGTCAAGAGCTTAGAAGTAATGGATCATGTCAAACATGTCAGAGAAATATTTCAAATATTAAGGAGGTACACGATGAGGTTCAATCCTTAAAATGTGCCTTTGAAGTTGCTTCTAGAAAATTTTAGGGCTACATCGTCAACTAGAGAGGCATTGAGGCCACCTCAAAAAGATTAAAACTTTAATTGATATAAGGTCACCTCAGAAACCAAAGAAGGTGCAGAGCCTTACCAGACGTATAGCTACGTTGAACCGCTTCATCTCTAAGTCCATGGAAAAGTGCTTACCTTTCTTTAAAATTATAAAATGAGGAAATAAGTTTCAATGGATAGAAGAATGTGAGGTAGCCTTGCAAGAGCTGAAAAAGCACTTGGATTTGGCTATTTTCCTCTCCAAACCAAAGGCCAACGAATCACTACAATTGTACGTGGCAGTAACCATCGAGACTATTAGTTCGGTCCTAATAAGATAGGAGAATAACCACCAGCTGCCTGTTTATTGTGTAAGCAAAACACTTTTGACAGTTGAGACTCGCTATCTAGACATGGAGAAGCTAGCACTATCATTGGTGACAGCCTTTCGAAAATTAAGGCAATATTTCCAGGCCCATACTATACATATGTTAACTAATTTCCCCCATAAGTAGGTGTTACAAAGCCCGATGCTTCGGGAAGATTACTCAGCGAGTTCGATATCATGTTTAAGATAAGGGTTGCCATTAAGGGTCAAGTCCTAGCAGATTTTGTAACAGAGTTCACCTATATTCCTAAAATGGAGAAGGAGATGGAACCCGTTGAACCTCCCACATGGAATCTTTTTGGCGACGGATCGATGGAGACACCAAGTTAGGAGCAAGAGTGGTTCTTGTCAATCCAGAAGAACATAAGCTTACCTGTGCTGTAAGGTTCGACTTCAAAACCACAAATAACATAACAGAATATAAAGCACTCCTCCCTGTTCTCATGCTAGCTAGGGAAATGCAGGCAAAGAGGCTCATAATCAGTAGTGATTCCCAGCTGGTAGTAAGCTAGGTTCATGGCAAATTTTTAACCAGAGATAAGTCCATGGCCACGTACTTGAAATTTTTTATGGAGTTCATTCATGCTTTCGAAAGATTTGAATTGGTACAAATACCATGCTCAGAAAATGCTCATACAAATGTCCTTTCAAAGTTGATGAGCAGTAAAGATTCAGAATTGCTTACTGTAGTGCCCATAAAGCATCTTCCAAAGGGAGAGGAAACTCTAGCTTCACAATTGTCACCATTGATTATTTCACCAAATGGGTATAAGTCGAGCCCCTTGCTAAAATTACTGAAGCCAATACTTCCAAATTCCTCTGGAAAAACATCATTTGTAGATTCGGGATTTCCCATTCAATTGTTTTGTACAATGGTCGATAGTTAGATAACAAGAAGTTCAGAAACTTATGTGAGAAGTTGGGCATTAAGAAACATTTTTCCTCCATACGTCATCCCCAGGCAAATGGGCAAGTAGAAGCTGTCAACAAGATAATCAAATACACATTGAAGAGAAAATTGGATGCTTCTAAAAGGGTCTGGGTCGATGAGCTACCTCAAGTCCTTTTGGCCATACGAACTACAACTAGAACTGTTACAGGAGAAACTCCTTTCTCTATAGCTTACAAGGTCGAGGATGTGAGCCCAGTTCAAGTGGGCTATCTCCTCGTCAAATTCATTATAATGAACTATCTAATAACGAAATAAGGAGATGTCAACTGGATTTCCTTGAAGAAATAAAGGATGATTCCCAAGCAAAATTGGCTGTTTACCAGCGAAAAATGACTAGATAATATAATTTTAAAGTAAAGAAGAAGTCATTTCGTTTAAATGAATTGGTGCTCCAAAGGGTAATTTTATCTTCCAAAGAACACGATACAAAAACCCTTGGTCCCAACTGGAAAGGATGGAAAGGCACAGCCTTATCGATGGAATACAGATCATCTACGAAAATACTATAAGTAATGATATAAATATCTAGTTTGTATAGTTCTTGATTTAATGAAATCGACTTTTATCAAATTATTTGTGCATTATAATATGTCCCAAGAGACAAAAGTACTGCAAAAAGCTTTTGCATAGACGAATCGTCTCAAAATGGACCACCTTCTACTCGCGAAGTACTGCACATCTTTTAACAACAAAAGTTGTTAAGGAAGCCTCAACATGGGCGAGTCGCTCAACCCCATGTCATAAAACAAAGTTCGTAGTCTGAAAAATTAAATTTGCACAAGTGAAAATTAATAAAAACCCCTCGTATTAACAAAAGTCAAAAGGAAAGCTTCGTCATAGATGATTTGTCCCTGTAAAGAGATGCGTGGGAACTTCGATGAGAAAGGGGATCCTAAAATGGACCACCTCTACACTCGCGAAGTGGCACATAACTTTGACAACAAAAGTTGTTAAGGAAGCCTCAGCATGGGCAAACTTCTCAACCCTACACTATGGAAAATTATACTTTGTGTTAAGTTAAGTTGCTTCTTAATATTTATTAAGTCAAGTTTGTAAAAAATAAAAGGTGCCTCTTCATAGATGATTTGTCCCTATGAAGAGACGTGTGAGCATTTTGACAGGGAGCTGGATCCTAAATGGACCACATCTGCACTCGCAGAGTATGGCACATACCTCTAACAACAAAATTTATTAAGAAAGCATCAGCATGGGCAAACCACTCAACCCCATGCTAAGGAAAAGAAAGCAAAAGAAGACATATCTATACAGGTGGGGAAGGAAAAGTTACAAAAAAAATAATTGCATCAGGTATCACTGCCTCATCTTTAATTTCTATCACCTGGTCACCTTCAGCAGGAGTTTGATGCTCTTGTTCTACCTCATCAAGGAATTATGACCGTAACTCAGAGGTTTCGATGCCCTAGATGTATACCTCAAGCCACTCCACCATCTCAATGTAGGCAAACCTCTCCCAGTACTTTGTACAGCTTTGGTATGCTTCTATCAAATGGAAGTTCGTGATATAGTACTTGACGACATCATTCCCAGCTGAGCTTCTTATCGAGCCGTCTCTACCTCTTCTGTTAGGCAAGATACTTTTAAGTTCAACTCTCCATAGGGACAAATCATCTATGAAGAGGCAACATTTTCTTTATTAACTTAACACAAAGTATAATTTTCTTTTAGAGTAACATTTTCTTTATTAACTCTCTCCAAGGCTTTAGGTGCCAGTCTTTGGTGGGTATCAAATATCTCTACTTCGAAAGTGAGGCCAATTCACTCTAAGACAAGTGAAACTCCTTTCTCAAGTTGTTGATTTCTTCCAAGACGAAAGCGAGCGTCACGGACTCTTCAGCATTTTTCTTCTTCAAAGCCTCAGCCTCTACTTTGGCTTTGCAGGCAGCTTTATTAGCCTGGGAGGCCTTATTTGTGAACTCACAATTTTTCCCATTGAAGGTTTTTTAACGAGGGATTTAGTCTCTATGGCGACGCCAAAGGCCCTTCCCACATAGATCACCATCGTGGAAAATAACTCCACAGTGTCACTGGTCTCGATGAAGGATTACAACCTCTCCATACAGTACTTGTAGAAGGTACCAGTTGCTATTTGGACTTCAGGAGGGAGGAGGACAAGAGCCTCCGGGACCAGTTCATTACTCTTCTTCTTGACGGCGAATTTGGATCGTTGAGAAGTGTTAGAAGCGATGGAGTCACTTGTAGACCTCGCCTTTTTTGAAGAGTCTTACCTTTGGGGCTCCACGACAGCTAGCTTTTTTTGCCCCCCAGAGGCTGTAGCTATGGATGCTGCCAATAGCTTGTTCTCGAAAGGGACGTTGGAGTAAGGAAGAGGGACATCATTTGAACCACCTACCCCGCTGGTGGAAAATCTGTACATTTTCTTGGGGACCTCCTCAGCAATTTTCCTTCCCTTGTTTTTTAGGGGAGGTCGCCCTTTATCTTGACTACTAGCCTCCGGCAGACCCTCTCTAGCTGGTCCTTCACCTGTTGGCGCAACAGATGAGGGCTTTAGGCCCTTTCTTTCTACACATGGAGGTGACAGCGAGAACGATAGCCATGTCCGAAATGGGGCACATCTTTTTCTTAAAACATTCTACAAAGGGAGACAAAGAGTTCAGAAACAGTTATGTAAATATAAAATGAAGTTTAATTAGGAGAAAGAAGTATCACATTTGACCATTACGCAAAATTCTTCAAAAAATTTCCTTGAGACGATCAAATGATAAAAATCATAAGAGGATGAGGGTCAACAGTAGATGTTAGTTAAAGTCTCCCAATCAGACTCCTTCAACTCAAAGTGTTCAACCAACCCTACAAAATAACAAAATTCATCCATACAAAGAAATCAAAAGGCAAAAATAACACTCATGAGCTTTGGAGTAGGAGGTCGAAACTTTCATGTGAGGGAAAGAATTACTATCACATTCCTTCCACTTCCACTTTCCCTTACCCAAAACCATACATTTTTCCATACTATGATGGATTATGGAAGTCCCAAGACAAAGGGAGAATGTGACCCCCACTGACAGAGGGAGTACCATCCTTTTGAGTTTCCTTTTTCCAGGACTTGGGGTTGAAAGACAGTTTGAAAAATGTGGAGATACATGTCCTCTTTGAGTGAAGTTTCTTTCCAAAGAAAATAGGTCCTTACTAATGGGGTCAAGCGTTAAGGATGAGCTAGGAAGGGGCCAGCCCATACACTTAAGTATAGCTTTAATTAATAAACGTAAAGGTAGGTGAAGCCTAGCCTTTAGGAAGAACTCATTGATGGTGACGTATCTCTACCTCGAAAAGTAGGCTCGCTCATCAAGAGTAGGGAAAATGAGTTCTATGTCATATGAAATATAGTATTTTTCCCTAAGGTTGGCTTGGTGGGTCAGTTTTACAGATGAAGGGATTTTAGCTTCCAAGCTATTTCATTGTTATTCCTATCCCTTAGAAGGCAACACATTTTGACTAGCCTGAATGGCTAAGATCAGGTCAATCGTGCTAGTGATTTCAGCCCCTATTTCAGCCACTGCTTCACTAATATCTACATCCCTCGCAATAGAGTTGGAAAATGCCATTAATTTAGATTCTTAAGTTAAAAGTTTAAGATACTTACAAATTTAAGTGAAGAATGTTGAAGGAAAACCACCAAAGGTTGTGAATGCAAAAAGAGAGAAATAAAAACTTGGAGTTTTGAGGAATAGGAATGATGAATTCATGAAAGACAAAGTGATTTTTTGCCATGGATACTTGCCTTTTATAGGCAGAGGCTTTCAATCCCATAAATAATCATATCTAGGCTTGGGAGATTATTGTTAATCCTCGCCACCAAAACTCAAGTTAAAGTGTCACGTAACAACCCACTTGGGTAGAAAAGTCAACAAAGACCCAATGGTCAAAGATAAAGAATCATATGAATGGTTGAAACTCTTACGCCGAAGCACTGCCTAAACTGTTGAAGTGCATGAATCCAAAGTACTACATAAAGAAATGGAAGAAGCCGAAACTCTTCACACAGAGGACCAACACTAGGATTTCTTCGAGGCCTCTAATTTACTTGAAGCTCACGAAGCTGAAATTGTCTATTACAAGATCCTTAGGCAATCTTTAGAAATAATTGATGTAACATTTATAATAAAGAATGTCAAGTGTGTCAGCCTATTGTTAAGGGCGGCTGACCCATTGTCTAGGTATTTATTATATGATAGACAATGATGTGAAACCTCAGTCAAGGAGATGAGACCACGTGGTTTTGATCTAACGGACACCACATTGGCCGAAGCACTATAAATAGGCCATCCTTGTAACTGAAAAAGGGTTGGATTCTTGGATTTTAGACTCTTGAACCCTTGATCCTTGATAATACAAATAATCTTGCAAATTCTATACACATCATATTTCTTTTTTCCATATACATTGGTTTGATCTTTTTATTATTTTACTTTGGTATTCGATTGGTAGTTGTTATTAGCGCAATCATCTTTATTCCACCCGCCGGTACTTGAATGATTTTATCTTATGCCATGAAGCATCTCCCACGCTCACGTTAATCCGCTTCTTACCTGTGCTCCAGTCGAAACGTGCCGGAATTTGCTTTAGTGGGTGTGAGTGGGTCCGATGCCTATTGTCCACGTAAGTGTCACATTTTTTGGGGTCAACATAATTCATTTTATTAACCACATACTCTCTATTTACAGTAATTTCCTCAAACATTTTCAACAATTTTTAAGACTCGTATACAATTTTTTATCATTCAAAATGGAATTGCTCAGTTTTTCGACTTGTGTACTTTTAGCATGTTGTAAAGAAATAGGAAAAAAAATACAGAATGTAATATTACTTGTAAATGTAAATTACTTACTAGAATTTTCCTTGTTTCAGATAAGTGATGCCTCATACAGACAATCAAGTGAGATCACAAACAGACCCACTGTAAGTCATCTAAACTTCTGAAATATTTATTTTAAAAAATATAAAAATATATATATAAATCTTTTTAAAAATTAGAAATAACATATTTATAATGTTCATGTTTTAATTTAATTCAGGCAATGCGATTTACTAATTGTACCACACTTCAAGTGAGTGGACTGAAACATATTAACAGCCCAAGGAATCATGTCACTCTGTTCTACTGCAATGGAGTAAACATTGCAAATATTCATATTATTGCCCCTCAAACAAGTCCCAACACTGATGGAATTGAGATAGGCTATTCCACCAGCATTCAGATTCATGACAGCACAATAGAAACAGGTACTACTTTATTCCATATGTATTTTTCTGCCTCTTGCTTTTCTTGTACGTATATTATTATTATTTTTTAATATTTATTCTCATAAATTATCTTACACATATCGTAAAAAGGGGACGATTGTGTCGCCATTAATGGGGGTACTTCGAATGTGAACATAACCAAAGTTGCATGTGGTCCTGGCCATGGAATAAGGTTTGTTTCCTATCTTTCGACTTATATATCTTTCATTGCTCGTAAATCCTGAGAGTGATAGAAACTTGAACCTATTAAACTGTCATCTCTTTTGGCAGTATTGGAAGTTTAGGACTAAATGGAGCGCATGATGAAGTACAAGGAATAAATGTAAACAGTTGTAGCTTGAAGGGAACTCAAAATGGAGTAAGAATCAAAACATGGCAGGTGAGAACTGAGAAGAGCTGAGGAGAATCATGAAATGTAGTTAAAATACATTAACATTTTTCCAAGTACAACGTTTTATCATTTATTTTTGTTTCTTCTTATGTAGGGAGGCTCCGGATTTGCCAGGAAGATAAGCTTCTCAGACATAACATTAATAGCAGCTGATAACCCTATTATCATTGACCAGTTTTATTGCAATGGCAAAGTATGCCAGACCACCAAAGTAAGCAACTTTGGCTAAGCTTTTCTGTTACTTTTCTTTTCTTTCGTGTTGTGTGTGTGTGTGGGGGGGGGGGGGGGGATATAAATGAATAAGCATGATGGTGTGAAAGTCAATGATGATAGGTACTTGCCATGCATTGTAATTCCCTAAATGATTACTCAACTTTTCTTAATGTTCTCATGGGGTCGCTAAACTTAAAGCTCTCTCGTTAGTCACTTAACTTTGAAACTTAGTATCTCATCCATCACTGCGTAAACGACGTTTGTAAAATTGGAAGGATTTGATGACTTGACTGTGAGTCTACATGTATGTGACCATTTTTTATTCGCGAATTGTCCAATGGATAATTAGGCTTTTTAATGATTGTTGAATGCGTAGTTTTATCCAAATGTAGAAATTTTTGAAATCTGAATTTCGTAAATTTTATGAGCCGAATTACTATAGTTTCTAACTAATTATAGCACAATTTATGTAAAAATCTGATTTATAGTTTTCAAATGCGTGCCACGTAAGCCATATCGTTAGATATGTCATCAAATCATTCCAATTTTGCAAACATCGTTTACACGGTAATAGACGTGGTACCAATTTTCAAAGTTAAGTAACTAACAGGGGTAATTTTTAAATTTTGTGAACCCATTGGAATTTTAAGAAAAGTTGAGTAACCATTTATCCGCATCAGCTGTCAAAGTTAGTGATGTGACATACACTCGAATTCGAGGAACAACAATTTGCAAGAAAGCTACTATCAACTTTAGTTGCAGCAGTACCGTTCCTTGCACTAATATCATCTTGAATAATATCAACTTAACATCTGTTGCTCCAAATCAACCACCCTTCACTCGCTGCGTCAATGCCCAAGCAATAGTTCATCTAACAGAACCACCAATAAAATGTTGAGCGCATACTGAAAGCACTCTGAGATAAATAACCCCAACTTAGATTTAATTCCATTAAAAGATAAGTGTCTCAGCTTGGATTCTACTAGATTATGTAATATTCTAGGTGTTCCCAATAACTGCAGATTTATGAGGATTTCAAAAATAAGAAGGATTTTAGTAGATTTTGAGCGGATTTTGAGCACATCACTTGTTTCTTTCAAACAATTCATCTCAATTTGTGCATAATGAGTGATCAAAGTAAAAGGCCCAAAATACATGTTATCTATATTAAAATAAAGTAATTAGATTTATATTTATGATATAACACTATTTTCACACCAAGCATTTCAAGATACAAACTCTTTCTCATTTTTAATTCCATAAAAACATTCTCTTGTTTTCACCTTTACTATGAATACTACTAGAAATGGAGGCTATAGAGTCAGTTTTTTACTGACTAGACCTTCCGTTACAATTACCAACCACTTTTCAATGAAATATTTTAAAAATTCAAAAAAATAAAGTAAATAATGTAGAGACTGTCCACCATTACAATAAACACCGATGCTATATATTATACCAGTAAGGTGCAGAACTAGGATATAAAATATAAGTAAGAACTTACAATATTGCTGCTGATTTGATAATTGAAGTACACAAAGTAGCACAAACTCTTCCAACTTGATCACAAGAGGCAATTGCAACAGAAACTTGAAAGAAAAAAATGTTAAAAATTAGGAATTTTCATATGCTTTGACCATTGAGGAGGTTGCCCCTTATTTATGTTGGGAACGTAAGTATATGTAAATGGTTGTTAGGGTAAAGAAAATATTTAAGTTTAATTCGCAGGAATGTAATTAAACTCTAAAAAATGGAATAAAAAAAGATAAGAAGAAGAAAAATAAAGTGAAAACGAAATTCGAGACAAGTGAAAGCACTTTTTCCTTAAGATAATATTGCCCCACAATGGTGTTAACGGACTACGGCATTTGTCTCCCAAGAAACAACTTGTGGTAGAAGCACTTCAAACCACAAGTAACAGCGAACTTGGAACAAAATTTTCTCTCTACATGAAAATGGTTTTAGAATGACTTTTAAAGAATACTTTGCAGTCTTTGCCAAAGGTCGCAGCTTTTGTTGTCGCTAGCCTGTCACTGGGCTCTTGCTTGAGCAACAGTGACATCTTTTCATTAGAATTTCTCTTGCTCGCCTGTTGCTCAAGCAACAGTCTTCATCGGAGCTCGCTCGAGCGATAGGTAGTTAACCATTTTTCAGCCCTATATCATCTTTTTTATCCAACTTTAGACCACAATTTCTCATTCATCCGCAATTGACTTTGAGATTTCAAATATACCACGATAATCTACTTGACGTGTAGAACAATTAGTCTATTTATACTCATAATTTGACTATCGAAACAAGTCCGAATATTTTGTCTAAGTTGACAAGAGAATCACTTTTCCATAATTTATATTCATTCTCTAAACCAAATTTTAACAATCACCCACATGATTGAAAATTCGAATATGCTCATGCTATGCAGAAATATGATGAATTGTAGAGAGAGCTGAAAAATACTGCATCAGATAAGGTAGCATCTTGCCATAAACCTTCCTTAGTGAAATACTATCTGATTTACTTAGCTAATCGGTGAACGTGTGATGTCTTGAACTATTCAGACATTAGTATAAACTAAGACAATAATACTCACATAGATGTCTTTTCTAAATCATTCATGGTTCTCATGACTTGGTTCATTTTGGCCCTGAACCACTCTTGGGTTTCATAATTGTTTAGAAACTTTCGTCATTTGAACCGTTTTCATTAGGAGGCCCCACCTCACACTTACATAGATGATCTCCTATTAAGAGTATTCTTCCATACTCCTCTTGACTTTATCAAGATATAGGAATCATTAAAAGGATATCCTAATCTTAACATTCTACAGAAAGAACTTGTAATTATCATAGGAATGAGTTAGGAAACATTTTCTCAAGTGTTTCATTGAATCTTCATAACTTAGTTGTCCTCTTAAACCAAGATCTTGAGATCTCTAGTCAACGAGGTAGGGTTACCATTACAAAGATCCTTACGTAGTAGGCTTTATTCTCATTCCTTACGATATGCAACGTACTTGATCTCTCGGCAAACCATTTGTAAGTGAATCGACGATATTCTCCTTTAATTTCACATAATCTATGAAGATGATCTATTAGAGATTGGTTGCATAATGGTATTGTGTCTACAATGTATATGTCTCGACTTACCATTATATATGCTGCTTTGAGCTCTTCCAATAACTGATTGACTATCACAATGTATACTAGTTGTAGGTACCAGCTTAGGTCAACATGAAATATCTTCCAAAAAGTTACAAAGCCATTCTACTTCTTCTCCGGCTTTGTCCAAAGCAATAAAATCTGATTTCATCGTTGATCGAGCTATATACATTTGTTTTGTCGACTTTCATGATATAACAAATCCACCAATGGTAAATATATAACCACTAGTGCACTTAAAATCTTTTATATCGGATATCCAATTCATATCACAATATCCTTCAAATATCGCGGGATATTTTGTGATGCGTAATCCATAGGTTAAAGTATACTTCAAGTACGTTAAAGCCTTCTAAATTACTTGTGAATTTACTAAGTTTATTCACAGCAAATGTTATGTCCAATCGAGTGCATTTTGTAATATACTTGAGACTGCCTATAACCCGTGAATACTTTAGTTGTGACACACATTCACTCGTATATTTTTACGAAGTGTAAATTTGTGTTAATAGGGGTTTTCGTAAGACTCACCTCAAATACATTATACCTTTTAAGTATAATCTCAATGTTGTGAGATTGGAAAAGTATAATTTCTTATGATATTCTTGAGATCTTAATCCCTAATATTATATCAACTACATCCAAGTCTTTCATATTAAAATGTTTTGTTAGCACTCTCTTGGTGTTTAGCATTATATCGTGACTATTGGTCATTATCAACACGCCGTCTATAAATAGACTTACAATCATGTAGGCATTTGGTGTATGTTTAATATGTACACACTTGTAACACTCATTTATCTTAGACCTATTAGACAACATTACTTTGTCAAACTTTTGATGCCATTGGTTGAGAGTTTGTTTCAATCCATACAAGGACTTAACTAATTTACAAACCTTTTGTTTGTGATTTGGAGCGATGAACCCTTCGGGTTGTTCCATATATATCTCCTCTTCTAACTCACCATTTAGGAATGCCATCTTTACATCCGTTTGATGAATCCCAAGGTTATGTAATGCTGCAATAGCAATTAACAATCTTATCGATGTGATTATAGTTAAAACTGAGAAGATGTTAAAGAAGTCAAGTCCTTTTTTTTTTGTCTATATCCTTCGACAACCAATCTAATCTTATATTTGTCAATGGATCCATCTGATTTAAGTTTCCTTTTGAAAATCCATTTACACTCTAAAGGCTTGTTCCTAGGAGGTAAATCAACTAACTCTCAAGTATGATTTTGCATTATAGAATCTATCTCACTATTGATAGCTTCTTTTCAATGCGGTGCTTCTGGTGTAGAAATTGGTTCATCAAAATTTTTTGGTTCATTTTCTACCATATAAGTTAGAAAATTTGGGTCAAACGAAGTGGATATTCTAGCTCTTTTACTAGCCTTGGTTCTTCCTCATTTGAAGTACTATTTATATTATCATAAGTTCTTTTATTTGAACTTGCATTTTCCTTATTTTTATATGGAAAAATATTCTTGAAAAATGATGCATTTTTCGATTCAGTTATTGTTCCTTCATGCACATCTTGAATTTTAGGTTTATACAAGGAAACGATATGCACTATTATTATTGAAGTACCCAATAAATATGCAATCAACTGTCTTAGGACCGATTTTCACTATTTAGGTTTATGTACTTCAATTTTAGCCAAACACCCCACACTTTCAAGTATTGATAAGAATGAAAATGACCTTTCCATAGTTCATATGAAGTTTCTTCCATTTTCTTAAGGGGAATCTTATTAAGAATGCTATTTGCCGATATAATAGCTTCTCCCCACAAGTTTTACGGTAGACCTAAGCTTATCAACATTGAGTTCATAATCTCTTTAAGAGTTTTATTTTTGCTTTCAGCAACACCATTTGATTGGAGTGAGTAAGGTATCGTTGTTTGATGACGATTACATGCTCAGAACAATATTCTTCAAATGGTGCCCCGTATTCACCACCTTTATCACTACGAATAGTTTTTATTCATTTACCAAGTTGATTTTTAATTTCTATCTTATAGTGCTTAAAGACATATAAGGCTTCGTCTTTACTTTGTAGTAGAAAGACATAACAATACTTTGTACAATCATTAATGAAAGTTATAAAGTATTTCTTACAACCTTTAGTTTGAACTAATTTCAAGTCACATATATTACTATGTATTAACTCTAAGTGTGTCATGTTCCTTTTAATTGAGTAAAAATGTGTTTTGGCCAACTTTGCTTCAACACATACTTCACACTTATGATTATGATCAATTTTAAGCGTTAGAATTAAACTTTGATTCATAATTTTGAGTATAAATTTATAATTGACGTTACCTTATCGAATATGCCATAAACAATACAACTCAAGCATATAAGTAGAATTCAAAGTTTTAGTCATAATGCTTTGTTTTGGTACAATTGTAAGAATGTTCATTTTGAACATTCCATCACATAAGTATTATTTACCAACATACATCTCATTCTTAGCGAGTACAAATTTATCGGATACGAATACAAGTTTAAAGCCATTTTTGCTAAGTAGAGACTCGGATACAAGATTTTTTGCGAATGTCCGGTACATGCAAGACATTGTTGAGGACGAGTTCTTTAATGAATGTCATCTTCGAAGTAACTTTCCCTTGTCCATCAACTTTAGAACTGCAGAATTTCCCATAAAAAGTTGTTCTCCAATTAACTCTTTGTAGTTGATAACATAATCTTGCCTGCACAAATGTGATGGGTAACACCGATATCAACCTACCATTCTCTTGAATTTCCAACATTGTTACATTAAAAAACAACCGCTGAAAGATTCATCTCTTGTATCCTTTCAGAAATGGTGTCTCTTCCAACCACATTTACTTGTACTTTCTTCTTAGACCTTTGACATACATTAGAGTGATATTCGACTTTTCCACAATTGTAACATTTGCCTTTAAACTTCTTACATCCTTGGAGTTGTCTTGGGAAAATATCGGAGATCATATGTTTATTGGTGACAACCTTCGAACCAGTTTCAAAAAAACTTGCTCCAAGCTGAACAATAGATTTTCTTTCGGTGTTTCTATTGTCTTCATAGATCCTCAAACGGACTATGAATTCCTCCAAATTCATCTCCTTACGTTTGTGTTTGAGATAGTTCTTGAAATCTCTCCTCATAGGAGGGATTTTCACAATGATGCTTGCAAATTGAAAAGATTCACTTAATTCCATCTATCAGCATGAATATCAAGAAGTAGAACTTGAAGTTCTTGTACTTGACTTATCACGTTTTTAGAGTCTACCATTTTGTATTCCAAAAATTTGCCAACAACGAACTTCTTTGTTTCAACATCCTCGGTCTTGTACTTCTTTTCCAACTAATTCCATAAATCCTTGGCCAAGTCTATTGAGCTATACATTCCATAAAGCATATTGTCCAATCCATTTAGGATATAATTTTTTCAAAGGAAATTCAAATGCTTTTATGCATCCAATGCAATAATCGAGTCACGATTATTTATCCTCCTCGTACAACATGAGCTCTTTCTTTTAGGAACTTTGCCAAATTTAAAATAGTAAGATAAAACAACATCGTTTGTTGCCATTTTCTAAAATCTACACATCCAAATCTTTTTCTGCTTTTTCCCCATGTGGGATGTAAGAGTTTGATATAGGTATAGCCAAAGGCAGAACCACATGGTTCGTACCATTTGTTGTTTGACTCGAATTAGTCTCAACAAGATTCATTTACGTTATAAACAGAAGTTCAACGTACAAAATAATGAAAGAAAGGAACAACACATAAAAGCTTATCACAAAGACAAAGAAATGATGTAACAACCACAAACAAATGGAATATTGTCTTAAGTTTATTAGGAACGTAAGTATATGTAAATGGTTGTTAAGGTAATGAAAATATTTAAGTTTAATTCGCACAAGCGTAATTAAACTCTAGAAAATGGAAAGAAATAAGATAAGAAGAAGAAAAATAAAGTGAAAACGAAATCCGAGGCAAGTGAAAACACTTTCTCCTTAAGACAATATTTCCTCACAATGGCGCTAACGGACTACGGAACTTGTCTCCCAAGATACAACGGATATAACTTGTGGTAGAAGCACTTCAAACCACAAGTAACAATTAATTTAGAAAGAAGTTTTTTCTCTACATCATAATAATTTTAGAATGACTTTTGAAGAATATTTTGTAGAAGTTTTTGATGTAATGCTCAATGTAAAAAATATGGGTTGCTTAATGGACGTCCAAATGGTCCTATATATATAAAAAGAAAGTTGTGAGTGAAATGTTGCTAGTCTGTCGCCGAGCATGACATCTTTTCATCAGAACTTCTTTCGCTCACCTGTCACTAGAATGTCGCTCAAGCGACAGTCTTCATGACTCGAGCTCGCTCGAGTGATAGGCAGGCGATAGAGTTAGCCACTATTAGCTCGTGTATCATCTTTTCTATCCAACTTTAGACTGTAATTTCTCATTAATCCGAAATTGGTTTTGAGATTCCAAATATATCACGACGACCTATTTGACGAGTAGAATAAATTAGTTTATTTATATTCATAATTTGACTATTGAAACAAGTCTGAATATTTGGTTGAAGTTGACATGAAAGTTACTTTTTCATAATTTATTTTCATTCTCTAAACCAAATTCCAACAATATATGCATTTTATGAACTTGAAAAAGGAATTTGAAATCTTTGATAAATTGTTGAAGATTTTTACTATTCGAAATCCACTAAAAGGCTGCAATTCCCATGTTGAGGAATTCTTTAATTTTTCCATGCTTGAAAACGTGCTATTGAAAAATTGATAACAGTTGACACAAGCTTGAATTATTTGAAGTAGAAGGCTCACTTTCATTGAAAGTTGCTTGAATTATTTTGAAGAGAGATTCCTTTTTATTGGGTTTTAATATGTATGTTGGCCTACATATTTAATTAATTTTACATTGCAATAAAGCAAGCACTAAAATATTCTACAACAACCTGTTCACATTCACTTTGCATAAAATATGCACAAAATCTTGTGTTTACATTTGAGGAAGAATGTCCAAATACCTTTTCCCGAGGAGCGTAGGGGCTGCTGGTACATGCGGCACTTGAAGGCTGACTTGCAAAGTTGGAGGAATTGTCGAGCTTTCACTGGGTATAGAAGGGTATTTACTATTTGGACTATTGATATTATATCCCAGTATAGAATCAAACCCTGGAACTGATTGCTGCAGTCCGAATGTCTGAGT
>CAIGRO010093967.1:0-18090 GCA_903798355.1 Fraxinus baroniana | reverse complement strand
AAAAATCAATTTTCTATTGTCATTTTCTATTCCCCATCAATTCTGACTTTCTCAATATCTTTTTTCATTTAACTAGGAATTTTCTTCTTTTATCCCTTCTTCAATGAGGATAAAATAAGATATAATGCAATATATGTTACCACTCATTCACTGGATGCTGTTATGAAACATATTTCTGCCCAAATTTGCATTTAAAACTCCAACCTTCACAACCTAGAAAGTAGTACATTTTTTCATCATTCACAAGGATGTGATAGGCCCCCCAATCTGGTTCATTTATGCACGGAGGAAGAAAGGGTTACCGGTTCATTAGCAGTTAGTTAGCTGGGGGGGGGGGGGGGGGGGGNTGGGAGGGAAGGGAATTGTGATGGACATTAAATTTACTGGATCTGTTGTAGTGAAGGGGGAGAGACCGGGCCTTTCTAATAGCCTTGGGATTTGTTATTAATCCTTTTCCAATAAATCAATTGTTTATTCGTGTTCATCCACGCTAGATACAAATCATCAAACTAGTCGCCTTCTAAATTCCTTTTCAAAGCATAGATCTAATCAGTTCACTTTCAGCAGGTTATTAAACTCCATTGGAGGCTTCAAGTATCAGCAGGCTCGACAGAAATTGGAAATCAACAGGTGAGATCCTATCAAATTCAAAGCTCTCAATTCTGGGGTAGACGGAAACCAAATTCAGAAAGGAATTGGACAAGAAATGGAGCTCATTATTCAATCGGTTTGATCAGATGATGATGATGCGTCATATAGGAGGAGATCGAGCAAGGGATTCTGGACTGGATTCATACGGCCGGCTAAAAACATCAATATTCTATGGAGAAAACAGAGATCAATAGGTATTGGAGGAGGAGAAGATTTTCTCCAGAAATCAGTTATCGGAGGCGGAGAAAATAGAGGCTGCCACAGCATTTTTGGCGGCGAAGCATGGGATTGGTTTCAATGGCTTGATTGTTGTCGACCCGTGCAAACATGGGAAGAATTGAAAGAGCGAATGATAATCAGATTCCAGCCATCCATGGGAGAGAACTCACTGGAGCAGACCTTTGCTTATGAAGTTTTGCCTAAGTCGGATGAGGCAGCTGCACATATGGAAGACAGGAATAAAAATGGGAAGCCATGGCGAGCAAAACGTTCAGTGCAAAAAGATTTGACAAAGGCTGCAACCAGACCCGCCCTTACCAATGAAGGTCCCTCGAAATTTGAGGTAAACAAAGTTGGCGAAGAAGGATTGTTGCCCAAGGAGAAGAAATCAGTCGTGGCAGAGCAAAGGGAGTAGAACAAAAAGGCAAAAGAAGCTTCGGATAAATTCACCATCACCTCTAAAATTTCCCCAAAATTAGAGGAAACTGGAGTAACTAGCCGCATGATGCACCGTCGGGAGGAGCCGGGCAGGAAGGAAAATGAGGTCGCAGTCACTTCGCCAGAGCCCACCATTAATTTAAAAATCCCACCGAAAATTGAAGAAATCAAATTGAGCAAAATCGGACAGAATCGAAGGGAGGAATTAGAGGGTAATTTTGTAAATTGGTTGAAGTATATGATATGGGCTAAGGGTAAGATATTAAAGCTTCACAGGTTGGGCCATCTATTGGAGTGGGCCAAAAAAGTGAAACAAAGAAATGAATTTATAAATCAAGCCCAAGCAAATTATAAGATTAATACATATACTTCAAACCAAACTCACACTTCAGGAGTCCCTTTTGTGGGTCCAACTGGTTATGGAATTTTTATTGATAACATTTTACTGATGGGTGGGAGTTGGCTACACAAGCTGGTGGCCGATTAACTACACCAGCTAATAGCTGCAACGAGCTTACTCCAAACAAGGTTCAGCGATATGGAATTCTGAATTTTGAAGTTGAAACGAACTTCCACCCTGAGGACAAGGTGAATTTTGGGGCGACGGGTAATGATAGGCCCCCAATCCGGTTCACTTATGCACGTGAGGAAGAAAGGGTTACTAGTTCATTAGTAGTTAGTTAGTTGTGGGTAAAATAGTAAAATAGCGGGATGGGGGGCAATGTGAATAAATGGGAGGGAAGAAAATTGTGATGGAAATTGAATTTATTGGATCTGTTGTAGTGAAGGGGGAGAGACCGGGCCTCTCAACTATCATTGGAATTTGTTATCAATCATTTTCCAATAAATCGATTATTTATTCGTGTTCATCCACGCTAAATACAAATCATCAAACTAGTCACCTTCTAAATTCCTTTTCGAAGCATAGATATAATCGGTTCACTTTCAGCGGGTTACTAAACTCCATTGGAGGCTTCAAGTATTACCAGGCTCGACAGAAATTGGAAATCAGCAGGTGAGATCCTATCAGGATGCCAAGCAACTGAAGCTGTCGTGGAAATTAGATTTCGTCATTAGGCATTAACACAGGAGAGAAACTAGCCAGTGCAAAAAGCTTTGCGACTCAGACCTTTGTCAACTTCCCGTTGCTTAGGTCCGTTGGCATGTAAGGATACATTGTCTACATGCAAGAACGGATCTAGAAGATGAACAGAGATGAAGAAGGTTTTTTGAGGGGTGGGTAAGATGCACATTTTTTTTTTTCGTTTTCGTGTTTCTTTATTTAATATTCTTTTTGTTTATTTAATGATAGGGTAAATTCCTCTTTGACTATATTTTGGTTTGTTAGGTGAAGGCAAGGCTTAAATTGTGTGGTGGGGACCTAATTGCTACCAAAATGAAAGATTGGGGGGTCAAATGCTCCTTTTTAACGGTTGAGGACAAGAGTGCAACGCATGTTAAAGGTTAGGGACATCTGCTGCAATTTTCTCGAAGTACAAATTTAAATGTGGATTCTCACATCACAAACAATCTCCTATTGTGCTTCTTAATAGAAAATTTTTGGTGGCAAGATGAACTTTCACCATTTAGCCTCTGTTTGGGCTCCATTTTATTCAAATTGAATGTTTTTTTTTCTTTTTTTCAACCACATTCTCCAATAAAATAATATTATACAAACACAAGACTTTTCCTTCTTTTTTAACTACACATTATTCAAAAACCACTATTCCAAAATACATTTTTTTTCCAAATTTTTATTTTAATGGGGACCAAACAAGGGTTTAATAACATCTTCAAGATAATTTCAACATGGAATTTAAGGCTTGATATTACGCAAATCAACACTGGAAAATAAAAATAATGTTTTCATGCCTCTTTCTAGTGACAATCACAGTTATGTTTCTTTCACAAAAAGCAAAGAAATATGACAAAAGGTGAACTTTTAAGGGTGTTGAAAGCCCAAACCTCTTGAGGAGACTGCGAAGTCAATGCGGAGAGCATGATAGCATTGCCATTATATTTGGATGCAGCTCCAGCTGAATGAAATGGCGAAATGCGGCCATCACTGTGGGCACCAGGCCGATAAAATTGCAAATAATAGCTTGTGGGATCAAATGATTGCTGTATCTGTAAGAATAAATCAGTTATTAAATTATTTTTGTTACCAACAGAAACCAAATAATGCACATCCAAATATGCATCAACTTTCCTAAATATGAGAAAGAAAAACTGATTATTTATCATAACGAGGGAACATGCCAGCCATAATAATAACCAACAAGTTGTAGATAATTGAAACTTGAAAGCAGATAGTAAAAAAAATATGAGGATGTAATGGATACACAATCATTGACATCTAAGACATACAACAAAGTTTGGAACTTGAGGAGAATCATGAGCTTGAGATTCTGAACTATCCAAAGGAGAAACCTGGCTACTCAATATTGGTGGCACGAAACCAAAACCGTAGCTTGAAGAAGATTGAGCCACAGTATGTTGATGGCTTCCAGGAGCAACGTCCTGCTTGGACTCGTTATATTCTGGGAGAACAGAGGATGAGACTTCACCCTCAGTAGATGAAAAATTTTCTAGTCCTTGCAAAGTTGGAGGATTGTCAGAGTATTTTGCTTCAGTATCCTCTGCAGTTACAAGCTCATTCTGACTGTAACAATAATAAGAAAATGTGATCATTCGAAACACAAACATGCATGGTACAAGTAGAAACTGCATATGGAATGTTTAGAAGGAATGCTTATGGAATTAAGAAACCCCTAACCGGGCAAGAAAATTCTAGTGAAAGCCTCTTTTGCTTCCTCCCTCCATGTATATGCACATGCATTGCAACGTACATGGTGTTTTCACAGTTATCAAGTAGCACATAACAATGAATCACTTAATCCAATGAGCATATCAAGGACGAGACAAACAAAAGTGAGGAGGAAGGGGAAATGGCTAGGGATCAGAAAGAAAAGCTCATCAGTGATTAGTGACAGATTTCAAGGAATAAGAACAAAAAGAGGAATATTATTTTATGAGACAATAGAGTGGAAATGAAATTCCATCAATCAGAAGAATACCAAAGAAAAGCTATCTCATTTTCTTTTTTTACAAGTGAAACAGAAAAAGCATTTATTTCTGCTTAAATGTTTATCAGCAAAATATGATACATATATTCGGTCATATTAACAAATGGAAAAGAGATTGCACAGCCTATAGGGTACATCCAGGAGGAGGATGACTGAATATAAACATGTTTTCATACCTTCAAGTTGCTCACTCTGGGCCCTATCCCCTTATTGATTGTAAAGCCTAAAGAGAGTCTTTATGAATTTAGCAAAAGTTCTAGTTGCCACCATAGACCAATTTAAGAAAAAGATACTCGATGTTGAATCGAGTTATACTCCCATAGAAGACTATATGGTAAATATTAGCCCCCGTTTGGCCCCCATTAAAATTATAATTTATTTTTCTCTCTCTACTTATCAACCACACATTTTCCAATAAAATAATATTACACGTAATCCCAAAACCTTTTCTTAACCACACAATTTTTCAAAACAATACTATTCCAACCATTAAAATTTCGAAGAATGGGGACTGAATGGAGGCTTAATGTTTAATTAAGGAGAAGATACTAGATGCTCGTTAAGTCACAACCAATCCCCTTGTGAACACCTAAAATTAAAAAGAAAAAAGAAAATGACTCCCAGAAACTACAGGAACAGTTAATTTTAATCTTAAATGGTACTATCCAGATTCTATGAGGTAGTCCACATTCACCTCACAGTTCGAAGATACAAGCTTACAAGAGTTCAGCATATCAAAGCAAAGTTTCTTGTCTTGCCCAAAAAATTTGTTCATTATCGTTGGCAAAAGAATTTTATTGACCAAAGGAAAACCCAGAAATAGAAAAATAAAACCTCATTGATAGATCCAACAATGTCTATTACAGAACACTAAATGTATCAGTGTGTGAAGTGCAACATGGCAGTGAAAGAAAGAAAAGCATTTGAGGCAGAATAAAGACTGAATGATAAACTTGGGTGAGAGAAAAAGGGGAGGGGGGACCTTGGAGATGGCTCCTTGACAGTTTCCTCAATAGACGCAGGAGATTCAGACAGAAGCTGACTCTTGTCACCCTCGGGACCACACTTAGAGCTCATGTCTAACTCAAAGCTAGCATCAAAACTTCCGAAACAAAACCCAAGTTTTTCAGCATCAGGGATATGCAGATGATTAGGTATAATCACATGTTGACTATCTAAAATGTGAGTGTCTTCCAACTTCCTCTGCAGATCTAAAGTAACATCCTTTGAAGAAAGGACTTTGGGTGTTGGCCGCAATTCAGAATGCTTTTCAACAACTATAGAAACCTCAGGTGAAGCAGCTGTGCTAGCACCCTGAACAATACTGGGGTTTGTAGACTTTGGTTTCCACTCCTTGCCAGGACCCACTGTAGGAAAACACATCCACCAGTTAGTTATTGAGTATAGAGCTAACTACATCCAGAATAAAGATATAAAAGTGGATTCAATTCACCTGGTAGAATCTGATCCTTTTGTTGACCAATGGTTGTAGTTAAAGTCAACTTACTCTACCTGACTAAAATCTACTCGAAAATGTTCTTTCTATTACAGTCGTAGAGATATTACATACTGAGGCTAAATATTAGACTGGGAGACAACTTTAGGAGTTGCCGTCAAGAAAACAAAAAAAGATGTAGAGAATGAAATATACATGCATGACTCCAGATGAAAGCACTGCTTTCAAATCAAAGCTTAAATGGAGTGTTTTTCCACACACAAAATTCATATGCCAATGTACATATGTAACAAATAATATTTACAGACTACTGAGAGAGGAAGAGAGGGTGAGGGAGAGTGTGCGCGCGCGTGTTTCTCTCAATTAGCACACTGAGCTGTTACTCTGTTAAAGGAGGGAAGCTAAACAATATCCTCGGCAAAACTTGGTTGATATTATTCAACATAATTCCTTTCTCACTTCTGCCTTACCTTGTGTTCCAGCAGCCAAAATCAAGAAATTTCAATCATATCACATTCTAAAATGAATGGTTTCATCAAAATTAGTCAAAATGCATGGACTAGTAGCAATGATCTCACAAATATTTCAGTAAGCAGCCCAACCCATGGTGTTAATAATACTAAAATAGAAATATGGCAGCAATACAGGAATCTTGACAAGACCACATAAGCTTTTTACCTTTCTGTGGGCCAATCACGTGTGTCCGATTGTTGTGATTAGATGAAGGCCTACTACCGAATGAGCCATCGTGTGCTGAAGATGCAGTCTTTCGAGCTTCTAAAAGCTGATTTTTTCCAACTCCCTGGAACATGTTTGGCATCTGCAGCACAATAGAGCTGCCAACCGAAGCTTCTATCACAGATATCAAATAGAACAAGTCTCATAAGCTTAAATCTTTTTGAAAATAAAAACAGGAAAATGGGATTCTAATTGGGGTACAAATTCTACCTGAATCCATTTGATGTCTAATAGTACTTATGGCACTAGGGGGCTTTATATGTTCAGATGGCAACAGTACAGGATCAGATGAAGTGAAATTAGCTCCTGAAGAAGTTACTAACAGAATAGGTGTTGAACTGTTGCTGGATTTCAGCATCTGGTATGCCCGGATTCCATGAGCAACATCATAGTTATTAGTTGAATCAATCGGGGATGGAAGTGGCAGCGGTCCTTCCACCTTACCTATGCTAGCATCTCCAGTTGCATCGGATTCATTAACACCTTTACTTGCAGTTGCATGTGTCTCGTGTAGAACACTAGTACTACTCATACCAGACGGACCATTGGACAAGGCAATTACTGGGCTGCAAAACAAAGAACAAATAACTTTTGGAGCACAGTGGGGATGGGAAAAACAAACAAACCTTTTTAAGTAATAGGGTAGGTTGTATCATAAAATTGCAAATTTGATTACTTGGAAGAGAGAAGCAACATGAGATAAACAATTAGGGTGCATCTAGTTTGCTGTATTCAGTTTTCCAAAATATCCAAAACTTATTTGGTCTGGTATTTCTGAAAATACATTTTCGAAAACATGGTTAAACTTATAACATAAAACTCAAAATACATTTATGACATTTTGAGTGTTTTCAATTAAAAAAAAAAAATGGAAAGCGTTAAAATAATATTCTAAAAATTAAAACTTTTTAAAAAAGAGTAATATTCAAAAAAAACTTAAAACCTACTAAAAAAATTGCTAAAAATTTTAGAAAAAAAATAGAATCTGAAATTCTAAAAAATTAAAATTACAAAAAAACTAAAATTATAAAAAATTCTAGAATAAAAAATAAAAATAGTTCAAGCTCTCTTAATAATTATTTACATAAAAATTCTAAAAAATAATATTTAAATGAACACATAAAATTATTTTCATTTCATGTCTTTTTTTTTATTTCTTCTATTTTGCCTACTTAAATTATTGTTTACTTTTGTAGTGAGAAAAAATATTGTAATATTCACCAACTTAAATATGTATATATTACTTGAAAATATATTAACATAAAATTATTATATTTTACTGAATAACCAAATTTCATAGAATAAAATGAAATAAAAAAAAATTTCAAAATTTCATACCAAACATATTTTCTAGTTTTCTGTATTAAAAAAATAGTTTTTCAAAATAACAACCCAGATGTGTTTTTAGCAATCTTAAAACAAACCCTCAAAGGAGAAAACTGAAAACGAATTCAAAACTAAAAACTGAAATACAAACAAACGGGCCCTTAAAGAGTCTAAGCACCTTACAACAGAAGCTTCAATCCTTTTTCTCTCTTGTGAAGTAGGCAAAGGAGGTGAGCTAACTCCTTTCTCTGAAATTTGAGTGGTTGAATTTTCCTTCACAACAACATAATTCCTTCCGCTGCCAGCATCTGACAAGACATGGTTATAGTTACAGAACACAAGGGACGAGAAAATGAGTGGAGCAAGAAAATAACATGCTTGTATTGTGTTTTTCATTTTTTTTCTTGTTTATTTTGAAAAAATCTAGGTTTTGCAACAACAATAAGTACGCAATTTATCATGGCTTTAAGACAAGTACGGTACTAAACTAGTTGAATTCAGCAGAATTTGTGATGCACTGACACGGACACGTGTCTAACATGATACATGTCGGCGTATCACGGACACGTGTCTGACATGATACATGTCGGCGTATCGTGTCGGATACGCCAACACGCGATTTTGAAAAAAGTACAGACACGACACGTTGATTAAATTCTTAAAAATTCTTTATTTATATAGTATAAATTTAATTTTATACTTGTTATTAATTTTTCTTATTGAAATCTTTTAAACATGAGTACTTATTTGTTACTTGCTAATAATTTTGAATTAACAATATTTAATATTTCTAANATTCTTAAAAATTCTTTATTTATATAGTATAAATTTAGTTCTATACTTGTTATTAATTTTTTTTGTTGAAATCTTTTAAACGTGAATACCTATTTGTTAGAGCATCTCCAAGAGACTCTCTATTTTTAAAGAGAATATTTTATCATTTGGAGAACATCTATAAATTTAGATAGTTAAAATTTTGAAGTACTCCAACAAGTTTTTTATATTTAACACTCAATTTTACAACTCCCAAGAAATATTTATTATTTTTCTTCATATTTTATTTTAACTAGCTTTTCTTTAGATTATTTTATTGTTTTCCTACATTGAAAATTGAAACTTTTTGAATATATTTAATAGCCAAACCCACTCTCTAAATTAAAATGTTAATTTAAAGAGTCTCTTGAAGCATAATTTTAGATGTTGACTCTTTAAAATAGAAAGCATCTCATGTTTAAAGAGTCTCTTGGAGATGCTCTTATTTGCTAATAACTTTGAATTAACAGTATAAAATATTTCTAATATAAAAAGAAAAATTATTACGGTAGGGTGTTCGAGAAGTGTCGGTATCGACTCATGTCCGACACACGCTACCCTAATTGAAGTGTCCGTACTTTAGAGAACAAAATTGTTCACTGAAGCAAATGGTTTTAAATGTGAAATTAATAATAGCATAAAAATGTAAGAACCACCCAAATTTTCCAGTTTGAAAAACTAATATAATCCAACTCAAGGTGATTGTTGGCACAACAAATAGCATCCAATATAAGAACTTCAGAAGAACTTGGCCAGGCTTTTCCTTTTCCTTTTAAGCAGAGTTTACCATAAGAACCGTATCGTGATGAATAGTTTCCTCGGCCCCCTTTATTAGCCCATGCCTGCACACCTGGCTTCCATCTCAAGTCTGCCGAATCCTTATTCAGATTCTGAAAAGATATGAACAGAATATCCCATGAGTCTTGCACAAGGAAAAGAGTAAAAAACTGAAGAAATTAATACCCCTCATAAACAGCGTATAAAAGACAGAAATTTATGAGAAATTTCAATGGTAAAGGAAGTATAAATGTCAACTACTATAGAATTATATGAAACTATGATCACCACCAGCATGAGTTCTCTATGTTGAATCAGATGCCATTGAGCGATGAAGCTAAATGAACAACATCCTGACAGGGAGCTAGAGAACATTGCCAGCACATGATGCACTTGTCTTCTATTACCTTTTCATAATGCAGTGGTTTTTATTCTTTCTGTTTTCATCTTTTAATTGTGTATGCATGGGGTGTGTGTGTTTATTCTATTACTACAGGGGCTTGGCAGGAGAACAACGGCATGTAGTTGGGTGTTTTTAGGCTTTAGCTAAGATTGTGATTCTAAATCTCAATTCAAAAACCAGTAGTGAAAAATGTACAAGAATGCAGTGATGCAATATGACAGACAAACCAACAAGAGAATCTTCAAGGAATGTGTGATAAGATACACATGCAATTAGTATTTGATAATACAACAACATTCTAATCTTATCTCAATAAATTTAGAGTCAGATAGATAAAACCTTTTTGGCTACTCCATTGGATTTATTGCTACATCTAATGAAAGTTTGAATGCAATTAGATCCTTAGCAACCGCAACACGCTATATTAGTTTAGATCCTTCCTCTTCCAACTTAATCCACTTTAATCTTACAACTTTGATAAACCGAGGCCCTTTAGGCAAGTAATGTTTCAACCTTGTAAGTCATCTTTTACTATATTTATCCTCCATCGGTGCCACCTCCACTTGTTAGCAAATACTATATTTCTTGTCTTATCCATTCTGGTGTGACCACATATTCATCTTAATATCCTTAATTCTGCAGGGTTCATCTTATGGATAATTGACATTTGTGATCGATATTTTGTCGTTCAAAAACTCAACAATGATTCATAAAGAAAAATGATAGCAAGTCTAATAATTGTTATGTACCATGCCTTTTAAACTTATAGGGATCTTCCTCTCCACAAAATTCTTTCATCCATCCATTTCTAATTCTATGCATTTCATATTCTTTAATTTTTCCCTTATAAAGAATTGAACCTAAACAAATAAACAGACACCTTTCGGGGACAACAAGGTCATCTAGAGCCACTTTATTGCTACTCTTACTCTGTATTCCTACTAATGATAAAATGGCAATGCATTACGATAAATTCCATATTCTTCCAACTTAACCTAGATCATTTAGATTACAAAGTACTTATTTAGTGCATGTTTGACATGCATTACTTTATTTTATGGTTTTCTACAAGACAATTTTCATCTACACATTTATACAATAAAATATTTAACCACGTATTCTCCTAAAAATCACTATTCAAAACTCTTTTTTTATACAACAATGGTTGTCAAACAGGCTCTTAGTGTTCTAACATATGATCTGGCCTAGCCTTATCAAATAAAACTCATGGAACTTCAACTTGAATGTCCCTTAAGCACATCCATGATTAAAGCAAAAACAGAACTTAAAGCATAATGTTGGTACAAAGCTACGGTCATAGACAAAGTGATCTTTTTGTAGGAGGATTCAATCGGGGGGATTGAACTGATAATAGAAACATGAGTTTAATTAGTCGATTTATTAGTTAACAAGGAAAAATAATCATCTGCTACCGCCATAACATCTCATGTTCACAACTTTTCATCATACAAATCCTTAATAATGTCAATATATCTAGTAGAAATCCATTTTCTTTCTACCACTCACCATAGTCTTCCCTAGGCGCCAATCATGGACTTCTCTAACTTAATCAAAAACAATTCTAGATCTTCTCTTCTGTATACTTCTCAATAATGGTCCAAGCAGGTGCATGGCTTCCATACTAGATCTCCCTAGAATAAATCGGAACTGATTCTCTACTGTGGACATAAAATACCCTCCTCCCACATTTCCATACTTCGCTTATAATTCCATCTAGGCTAATTTTTTTTATCATCCTCTTTATACAATCAATCCCCGATAAAAATTGAATTCTTATAGTATAATAACATTCCTATCTATAGTAGACTTCATCAAATACCCAATATCTGTGCTATGCCTTTCTTTAAATAATTTGTCATGAATTGTTCCTCCATATACTCTGAGATCTCATTGATAAGGAACAAAACTCTTTGGTTTTCAACTGTTATATACTCAACTCACTAAGATCTCCACTTCCTTTTTTTCATTAGCCAAGATATATTGTAAATAGCTTTGTTACTATCATTTGTTACAAGATAATTTAACTTTTCATATCCTCCTCACTGGACTCAAAACACCTTGTTTAAAACATCTATTGTAATTACACGATTTAAAAAGAGGCCAGAGATATATGTGATTAAAATGATTGAGGGAAACAGAAAATATATGGGTAGATTGTACAGTTTAGACGTGAATTATTGTACTATTCCCAATAAATTGGAGCGGATACATGGATCTCCGTTGCCTCTCAGTTCGGTTTATTGATATGTTCACTAGAAGATCCATAGCAATTGATCCCTTGGCAACCATAACTTGACATGTTAGTTTAGTCAACCCCTCTATCTTCTAATATGTTGTATTGAGATTGTATCGAGGTAAAAGGAAGAATCAATTAAACTTAATAGAGAACGTGACAAGATAGATTGTTGACCAATGACAAAAGTCATTGGATGCATTCTGACATAATCACTCCCTTTACTACAATCTTTTTCTACCTTTTTTCTCTTTCTTGTCCTCTTTGAAAATAGAAGTTCTTGCAGGAAAAAATTTCGTAAAACCACAACATATGCATTTCAAATCATAAATAATCTAATGTGTTCATAAAGGAATCAGAAGTAAATGATCCTTCATCAATACATTACAAAAACTTAGAAGTCAACGAAACGGGAACAATTTGTACATAAGACATCAAAATCATAAAGTAGCCATACCTCTTTTCTCCTATTATGTTTCCTTTTTACTTCGTGGAATGTATCTGTACGAGAATATGAAAAAAGGTCCTTGTCAGCTTGACATAGAACTCATGCAAGGAAAACCTGGTACCCATAAGTTATACTTTAAAAATAGATTGCATAATTTGTTATGATGTAAAAAATTTTAAAAACTAATAAATGAATCGCAACTTTGAAGTTACATATAGCCCTTGTTTGCGCCCCATTTTGGTAAGAAAATATATTTTGGAATAGTGATTATTTGGAGAATGTGTTGTTAAAAAAGAAAGAAAAATTTTCAATTTACTTGTAAAATTAATTTATGGGAGTTGAAAATGAATTTTGAAAAATTGAGTTTTTTGAAAAAAAATGGGGGTATAACATAGGCACAGTAATCAAATCAATATCAGGAAATCTTCAGAGATTTAATTTAACATAGTATATTCCAGTAACAGGCCCCACGCATCTATATATCAACTATGAAACTTATAAATGTACAAATACATCACTTAGCCCATATTTGGCTATAGCTAGGTAAGGAAACACCAATGTCCCACCCAAGAGCCTGAAATTTAACATGTTACCCAAATTTCAGATAAGTAAATTGTCCGCTAAGTGAATCTACAATTTTGGCTTTTCCAAAAGTTAAATAAGTCAAAGGCGACCCATAGGAATCACGTATAACTAAATGCAAATCAACATTTTCTTTCATAACCAACATAACAACCCCCAGCATATTTTAAATCTTGTATTCAACATGTACAAAAAGATGTTATTTTATTGATAAAAGCAAAAAATGAAGGCATAAACTTTATGCATCAGCTGAAAATAAAAAAGAAACAGACAGAGAGAAAAAACAAAAAGATTGCCTTCTAAGAGATGTATATTAATGTAAAGGCAAACAAGGTCACCTTTTTATCGAACAGTAGCCAAACTTAGAAGAAGGAAAGAAAAATTCTGGACTTAATCAAAGTTTAAGCCCATCACCATGAACATCTTTCTTTTTTTTTTTTTCAAGAGACCTCACTATGCATTGATTTGATTCCATTATACATAAAAAACAACAACTAATATTAATACATAAACAAAAAGCACATACAGAAACAGAGACAGACACCCACTAAAAATAACAGATCAAAGGGAAATGAAACACAATAAATGGCCTTTAGAAAACTGTAATTGGCCTTTTGAGATATGTCACTAAACGAAATGCAACCAGGGATCACGTTTTTTTCTGAAAAAGAGAGTTACAAGGCGAGAAATGCACCAATAAGTAAATTCTAAATATTCTTGTTCCTAGTGGCGAAAGCATGAAAGGCCCACCAAAATCAGATATTTCATATATTCATCAGTATTCCCCCAGGCTAGTAACCACAAAATTTTATAATATTTCCGTTTGTGCTGTAAAAGAAAAAAAAAAAAAAAAAAACCTGATTGCATCAGTTCTACTACATGTACATCAGGAAATAAAAGTATATACATGTTAGGCATCAAAACACACTGAAAGAATCCAATAGAAAGCAGAAAACAAAATGACAAATTCAACTACTAATTCTCAATGCCACAACAGATAAAAAAGGATATCAATATCAAATACAACCTCCATGCAGCACATTGTTTTCATGCTCACCAGTTGAAAGATAAAGAAATGAAAAGAGACATCAGAGACACCCCTCACATTTCAAAAATATCACTAACCTCACATATTTCTAAATTTGAGTATCACATACACCCACCATTTTTTGAGTCATATATCATCTAAAATGAGGTTGATATACCTAAAATGCCATTGCAAAGAAAAGATCAATGATTTAATTGATAGATGTATCAACCTCAATTTAGAAGATGTATAGTTCAAAAAGGGGGTCAGGAGTGCATCTGATACTCAAATCTAAATACAAAGGTTAGTGATATTTTTTATATGTGGGGAGTGTCGCTGAAAGGTGAGGGGTGTATCAGATATTGTCTCTAATGAAAAAGGGGTAGGGACAGATAAAAAGGGCCAACCAAGATCAGATACTTAGTACAAATTTGTATAATTTTTCCTTCTTTTAGCTTAAAAACCATGACTAGATCAGTTCACCTGCATATATATTAGGAAAAAAGGTACATACATCTGCAACAACACAAATACACACTCGCACGGGGAGAATCTATTAGAAAGAGGAAAAACAAAAAATCAAATTCAACAGATAATTCTCAATAACATTACAGATCAAAAAGGGAATTGAGATCAAACACAACCCTTCACACAGCACACTTTAGTTGAGAGAAAAATAAATCAAACAGTGGGTATAAAGAGAAAATAAGACCTAGTAGGAGTAGCTTTTGGGCAGTTTCGTTAGGATCCATGGAACATTCCTTGAGCATAGCATAAATCTCATCATCACTATGACTTTGACCCGTAATCTCTTTTATGTTCTCGATCGTCTTCTTCACGCTGCCCGGAATCGAAACCCTACTACTAGTTGCTGTAGTTCCTTTACCCCCACTGCTCATCTTCTGCAATNAAAAAATTTAATTATGGTACGGAACGGAACGGAACGGAACCGATTCGAACCGAACCGAACCCGAACGGTTCCATAATTATATTTGGACCCGATGGGTCCATTTATTAAATACCCGAAAATCCTGGAACCGAGCAGAACCGAACCGAACCGAACCGAACCGACCCACGGACACCCCTAATATGTATAGAGAGAATGGGCAGGGTGAGAAGGAAAGGAGGACTTGGGAAAAAGGGTTTTATAATTCTATGATTCATGTCATGATGTCTACTAAAAATATATTGATTTTGCTATTTCATATATATATATATATTGTTCACCCCAAAAAAATGGACCGCGCAGGCAATAGAAAATTAGAAATCCACATCTTTTTAAGCCAAATCGCGATATATTCAAATCAAATTACTAACTATATTGATGAATTAATGAAGAGGATGACTTGAAGTGTGCAACAAGTTGCAATATGATCGTTTGGTCGATGAGAAAAAAGGGGTTGGCGCAGGGAGTAAAGCGGAGAGAATCAAGGTTCACTATGAGAGTATAAACTTGCATGTATTAAGTGTGGCTTTTTATACTCAACTAAAGGGGAAAGGGATCCATTGGATGGCCAAGCACGTGGGTACACTAGATCCTATGGTCCTTATTGATGTCAATCAATCAATCAGACCTTTAATGCTGAGATTTCCATATCTCTACCTATAGACTAAGGATTTGACTACGAAGATATGCAGAGGCAGCGCGACATTGTGTTGTCATGTCAAGCACTTCATAAGGTCTGCTGTTGGTTGACTAACCCTATCTCGCCAAGGATGAGCTCGCATTGGGGACCTCTGCAAAGGGGGTCAGATGAACAGTTTTATGCCGAGTTCGCATCGTCAAGCATAGAACTGGGTCACCCACATCTCCACACCACATGAGGCTTCGTCTGTTTGCCACGTGGTGTATTTGTTTTACGATTATTTATATGAGTACATCAGTCCCACAAGTCCAGGTATGATTATTTATATTATACGTAGACTTTTGAAGTTCGAGAAGCGATGGGAGTGACATCTTCCTTTGTCTGTTGGGGTCGATGTGGGGTTTTCCCATTCCTGCTTAACCATTGTAAAACAACCGAATTTGCATCAATAAAGGCGGTTCTCTGTAGATCGGTTGAGATATGGGGGCAAGGCCTCCGCCCGTGGACGAACTGTATAAGGGCAAAGCTTTTTTTGTGCGGACAAACCGCGTAGAGACGAGGTCTTTCTGTATATGGATGAGCTGTATAGAGCCGACCTCTTAGCACGAGACGATGTATTTTTTTTATGAATTATCGGGCCCTCACTTGCAATTAGAGCTCCCTGGTCGATCCATTTTGATGATTTCGCAAGTGTTGATTCCCAATGAACGACAACTGGATATTCTAGTCATTCACAAGGCTCGAGTGACGTGTGCATTTAATGTGCAGTGATGATGATGCTGCACTTTCACCCAAGTACACGTGGATTCTGAGCGCGTGTGTGGAACGGGTTCATCTGAACCTTTGATTTGAATTTGAGTAGGCACTTTTTGGTTTTAACGGGGGCGATGAAGTTACAGGTGGAGGGTTTAGATTAAACCATGAGAATATCCAAAGGTGGGGGTTCATTCGTCAAGCCTATATAAGGGGTTGAAAACCCACTTTTTCACTTTTTTTCACTTTCTGAGATTTTGTGAAGCCAAGTATTGAAATTTTCTTTCGTTCAAACCTAATACCCTTGTAGTTGCCGACGATTGATTGTTTTTCTTTACTTCAAGACCATCCGGGATTTGGGTTTTTAGAGTTTGTAAAAGTATTTTCCCATACTAAGGCCTTTTTATCACTTCTTTAGACTTTAATGGCTTCTTCGTCAAAAAGGAATGTTGGTGAGGGGTCTTTCGAGGTAGACATGGCTTTAATTTGTGCGGAGGCTAGAATTCCTCCGATCATTCCTACCTGGAGGATCATGGAGGCGATGGGGGGTTCCCGTAGTACTAGGGTGACGCAAGAGGACCCTACTGACTGTAATATTAGATGGGGGTCTCTTTGTGGCTCACAAATATAAAAGAGAATGAATTGGCGACTTATAGGAAGACGAATAGAATTCCTGATGATATAGAAATGTTCGTGCCGACCCAAGAGGAGAAAGCCTCCTTTCCCAAAGAGGGATGGGTGGTCGTGAACGAGCCGATTCTGGCTGGGGGGTTGAGATTGCCTTTGCACTTATTTTTTAGGTTTATCCTTAGGCAATACAACCTAGCCCCCACCCAATTAGTACCTAATGCATGGAGCCAACTGGAAGGGGCCTTCCTTCTTTGGAAGGGGCAGGAGGTCACGCTTGGCGAGGAAATGCCTCCCCATGTCTTTCAAACTCTCTTTCAACCTCGAGCCTCTAGTGGGGGTAGTGATTGTAAGGGGTGGTACTGTATGAACCTCTGGGGCTCACATTCCCCCTTCGTTTGAGGGGACCCCTACCTTTGTAAAAAATTGGAAGTCTTCTTGATTTTGGGTTAAGGGTTAAAGGGGATGTGGTCCCGGAGATAACTGTACCGACCCAGTACCATGAGTATAGTGAGTCGAGCCCCCATTTACTTATCATTTTTTATATGCTGTTGTTTTGGTTTATCTGACAATGAACTGATGTGGTTTTTATGCAGCCGTGGTCGATCGATTCCGGCTCGAACCGTTTTAGTGGGCTGCGGTAAGGGCAATTTACAAGTTGCCCATCGAAAAGAGGTACTTCAAAAACTTCATCGCCAAGCGAACCCTATTTGTTATCCACCTATTAATGGCTACAAAAGGTAATTATCGGCTCGACTTCGTTCCTGCAATTCTTTATTGCTGTTGTAGGCACTCAAAAATAATCCTTAAACCTCTAAAACTATTGTAGTAGTGGAAGTAAGGAACGATCCTACGAAGAGTGTGTAATTCAATATTATATGTTCCGTACAATAATTGGAAGGGTTT
>CAIGRO010093961.1:0-11902 GCA_903798355.1 Fraxinus baroniana | reverse complement strand
ATATGAAAGTGTTTTGCAATTGTAGCACACTCAAGCAACCTCTCGAAATTCGACCCAGACATCTGTCTTTATAGTTGGGGACCCTTAGGTGTTATGGGCCCTATAAAACTCTTCAAAATCACGAATTAGGTCTAGCAGCATAAATATGTCACTTGAGCCAAATGTATGTTGCTCGAGCGATGCCTAGGCGATAAGCGGACGACAATGGTTCTGTTTGTATCGTTCGAGCAATGGTCAGGCGTGAAGCTAGCAAAATTCTGGCACTGCATTTTCATTGTAAAGTTGGAGATTGGGATTGGATTGACATGTACACAAAATTGCCCTTCACTCCTTGACTTTTATACATGTTCAACTAAGTCCTTTTTGTTCACAGAATCGACAATTACAATATTGAACCTAACAATCTCCCTCTTTGACATTCTGTGACAAAAAATTAAGTCAGAGTAGTAAAATAAATAAACATATCACATTAAACTATCCAAGTTACTCAAGTTCTTCTACTTCTTGCATTCCTTGGTATACATGTTTCCTAAAATCAAAAACTCAATACTCAGTGTAAAAACACGTGATACAGGAAAACAAAAATTCACGAATACAAATAAACATGCTAGTTTGAGACATGACATTAATGTCAATCAAAACATTAATCGAAGCATTAACTTCACAAAATATCAAAACTTGAATAGCTATGCAATGAAAACGAATGCACATTCTCCCATTTACTGCAAAAATCTTNCAATACTCAGTGTAAAAACACGTGATACAGGAAAACAAAAATTCACGAATACAAATAAACATGCTAGTTTGAGACATGACATTAATGTCAATCAAAACATTAATCGAAGCATTAACTTCACAAAATATCAAAACTTGAATAGCTATGCAATGAAAACGAATGCACATTCTCCCATTTACTGCAAAAATCTTAATGTTTTTATGTAGTAGACAAATGTAACTATGTTTCTCCCCAACAACCTTTCAAACATAAAATGACAAATCTCAATTTCATTCAATGCCCCCCTAAATCAAAATTCAAAATTGTACTTCACTCTCCCCCCTTTTGTCACAAATGATGAAAGGACAAACAAACTTTTAACATTAACAATTATAAACACTCAAAAATGCAGTCGTTAGCATGCATACGTATAATCAATTACAATAAATCTTTCCACGTACTCAGTTTAAGTTAACATGAAGTAAATTGTATAAGTGACTCATGTGTGTAAAGTTTCACTAATCCTTTGTAAGTAAGACTTCTAACTTAATTTTATGAGAAATGACATGCTAATCATCACTGCCAATAAGTGTATTCTTCTACTTATGAAAGTTAAATCATTTAAAGTACTTTATGACCTTTAAATAAAAGCTCATTTTGTAGAGATATTTTCTTTTCTCCCCCTGACTTTTAGCATATTTTATTTTTACATTTTTTTAATATTTTAAGCTCATAATTATTTTTAATATCTTAGGTGCATGATCTTCTCCATTAAGCGACTAAAATGACACATGTAGGTATTTTTAGGCTGGTTAACCCAAGTCAATCGACCATAGGCATCAGATTATGATAAACCCTTCGAGTTTAATTACTCAAGTCAAATAGGCTCTGAAAAAAATATAAGATATTGAGTTTTTTTATTACCGGAGATAAATTTGAGTTTAGGCCTGATAAATAAGGTCAATTCATGTTCAAAGTCACCTTATTAACATGTAACAGCCATCCCAAATCTAACACACACGCTAGAGTCCTACTAACAATATCATAGTGTGTGCAATACAGATGGTACATGAAGACACATATACTAAGTACTCCATAAATAACCTAAGTCAATAATGAAAACTATGTTACATCTCATCGATTAAATCCATGCTCGATCACAACCACAAGTTCATGAATGTTATATATCATGCCGTAAAAACAAATTCCATCATTTTTTTTATTTTTCAAGTTTCCATTTTTTTTTCCTTTTAAAACATGAATGCACTATGCATAAAAAAAATGTCGAACACACAAATAAACATAACATAAATAAATAAATAAAATATGCACGAATTTTCTGCCTAGAAAACAAATAAACAAATATGATGCATGCATAAATCAATGTCACATAATGATAATATACGAGCATACACCAGAAAATACCTAATCAGTTAGGTATGAAAATACTCTTACCTTTAAAAGTACCGTGATCTATTTCACAATTTTTGAGATCACTTTTCTTCATCCAAATTTGCCTAGTGACAGGAATATTCCTACTCATCTATATCATTAACTTCTTCAATTGACTCACTCGATTAGTAAGAAAGTCAATCTGACCAACAAACTTTTGATTCTTATTTCTATTTAAGTTCCAGTTTCTAATTTTGTTTAGGAAATGATGACACCTAGGCTCTATGTGTCTTGACTCATCACAATTAAAACATGTAGGGATAAACCTAGGACCAATGTTATGTGGACGCTGACGTCTATTCCTAGGTTGATGGGTCATACGTTGTCTAGTAGGCCTCTGTTTAACAAATTACTTATTTTTAAGATCGAGGTTAGGGCATAGTTTGGGCTGGTCAGTGGCAGGGATAAATATGGTCTTGGACGTACTAGCACTCTTTTCCTTAAAACCTAGACATCCCTTATTTCTCGCTGGCTTGTCCATTCCTAAAATGTTATCTAACTTTTCAGAACCACTAGAGAAGGAAAAGCAACTGAGACTTAAAATATTCTAGATTGCTTAGAAGGTTCTTAACCTGGACTTCTAAGGTTTCCTTTTCAATGTCAGCTTATTAGCTCTCCTAGAGGGTTTTTTTAAGCTCACTAGTGAGATTCTTAACTTGAGTTTCTAAAGATTCATTCATGGATTTCACTTCACTTAAGATCGAGGTAGATTCCTTAATGTGTGCTACTAACTTCTCATTTTCCAATTCAAGTTCCTTATTCTTTGTACTCAAGGCTTTGTTTTTAGTAAGAATCTTAAGACTCTCCTCATACATCTTATCATAAGTCTCTGGATATCTTCCTCACTCACAGACTCTTTAACAAAATCCTTATCACTATCTAACTCCTCTTCTTTTTCATTCCCCTAGTGAGATCCATTCTTAATTTTTATAGTAAAGGCAATATATTTTTCACTTTCCTCACGATTGGATTTCTCACTTTGATTGTCTGAATTAGACTCGTCATCAGTGAGAGTAGNACCATAACCTTGACAGTTATGATATCTCATAGATTGAGATCGCCTTCTAGATTCACTTTAATCACCTCGCTATCTCTCTTTAGGTTTATGTTTATTCCAAAAACATTTTTCAAAATTTTTTAGCAAGGTAAGCTAACTCCTCATCATTAGAAGAATCTGAATCTAAGGACTCCCTATGACTATTCCTCACAGTGTTTAAGGCTTTACCATTCTAGTTACATTCATCTAAGTTTATTTTAGACCAATTGCGATGGGAGTGGGGGTCACTACGTTGTTTACAGTTGTATAAGGGGAACTCTAACAATTCACTACACTCAACCATATCCGTTCATCCATAGATTTTAAGAACGCTCTCATCCTAACTTTTCAATGGGCATAGTTAGTGTCATCAAAGTATGGCAGGACGAACAATGAACTACTCATCTAAAAAATCAAGTTCTGATACCAACTGAAAATACGTAGTTTACTAAGTTTGAGCTTACGTGTAGAAGTACCCTAATTAAATCAACAATATACTTTTCTAGATGATTAAGCATACAATCCAATTTCCCAAGTTGAATTACCACAATTGTAATATTTGGAAAACAATAAATAATACAAAGTTTGATGACGGAAAAATTCAACTGGATAAAAACTCCGGGACCAAACCGTTACCTCCACTATAGACAATGTGAGTTACAGTTCAATTCCAAACTAGTTCTACTAGCTGTTGTAAATCTTGCAACTCTAAGATTTGATGTTCCTTCTAGACTCATAATCTGCTACCGTAGATACTGTCTAGCCAACTTGATAGATCTCCCAATCTACCACCTGTAACTTCCAAAATCTGCTGTAAATTTCAGACTCACAGTTTTCTACTAAGATTTGATGTATCAGTCTTACAATCTTCTACACACGTCTCTTCCAAGTGGATACCCAAGAATCACATATTCCTATTCTTTTTCCTGCACTTGAATCCCTTTCTTAAAGTTTTAAAGAAGCTAGCTGTTTTGAATTAATGAATATTGATGTTTTCCTAAAACTCGATTGTCGGATCACAAGAATGATGTGAATGAATCAATCCATGAATTGCCTTTTGGATCTCTCAAAAATGTTATGAAACTGTTTTGCAATTTTAGCACACTCAAGCAACCTCTCGAAATTCGTTACAAACATCTGTATTTATAGTTGGGGACGTTTCGGTGTTATGGACTGTGTAAAACTCTTCAAAATCACGAATTAGGTCTAATCGCATAAATTTGTCGCTCGAGTGAGAGAGCCTGTTGCTCAAGCCAAAGGTTTGTTGCTCAAGCGACACCTGGGCGATAAGTGGGTAACAATGGTTCTGTTTCTATCGCTCGAGCAATGGCCAAGGGTGAAGCTAGCGAAATTTCGGCGCCGTTTTTTCCTTGTTTTTAACCTCTAACCCTAACCTAACTCATCTATACAAAATTGCCCTTCGCTCCTTGACTTTTACAAATGTTCAATTAAGTCATTTTTGTTCATAGAATCACCAATTACAATATTGAATCTAACACGATTTTATTCATAGTAAAACATAAGATTGAACAAGGAAAAAATTAACATCGTATAAAGTAAAAGCACAAATTAACATTGTACGTGCTTATATAAATAAAACTAGAGCTAAATCTGATCACGCTTTCGATTGTATAGCATTATGGGGATAGAGACGAACAGGAAGACCCTGAGCAGGAATTGGCATTGGATTAACAACAATCTTCTCATCTGGAATCAATTTCTCCCATTTGAACCTTTTCACAAGATGGTGCATGAAAACAAGAATTTCGAGTCGAGCATACTCTTTTCCAGGGCACATCCTAGGTCCTCCACCAAATGGAACAAATGTGTAAGGAGCCGGTCCAGTTCCTTCGAATCTTGAAGGATCGAATTTCAGGGGCTCGGGGAAGAATTTGGGATTCCTGTGAGTCGAATTTGCACTCCAGTATATCTGCGTAGTAATTAAAACGAATGGGGATTAGTACATACATACTAGCATTTTATTATTTGTGTTATTTGTTTTACCTTCCACCCCTTTGGGATTGAGAAGCCGCTGTACATAAAATCGGCAATGGCTTCTCTAAAGGCTCCTTGGAGTGGAGGGGCAAGTCTTAGTACTTCACATGCCACATTCCATGAGTATTTCATTTTTTGAATGTCATCCCAGTTCAGTAATTCCCCAGGGGCTTTTGATTTGGCTATTTCCATTTGCTCTATTCACAAAACAGACAAATTGAAATTAAATTATGTGCAGTAAATCATAGTACATGAAAAAACAACATAGTTTTGACTTTTATAGCCGCTGAGTCTTGAAAATAGCGTAATAAACTGGTCACTCATTTAAAAGGAAAAATGAAATTGACTTTTAAGACCAGAATACATTAATTTTATAAACACGTACAGAAAGATCACCAGCAGCATACTTTGACGACACAATTAGTTACATTAGTTCTATATTTCAACTGATCACTTATCTTTATATATAGCTTATTGAAACCACAATAAATAGATGGTACTTTTGAGGTTATTACATTAAACCATAATCTCTATAACTAAAGTAATAAAAGATATCGAAAACAATAATTACATACTCACAAATACAAGTTATAGTAGTTCGTACTCAACGTAAAAGTTCGACTATAGATTTTTCACTATAAACGAAAAGGAGATTATAAGTTCTTTTTCCTCGCAGATGCAATTCTACTCTATGTGACATATCGATTCATATTCCTTATATTTTTTAGGAAATTTGATTCTATGATCTATCGAATTCTCGTTACCATCAAAGGAAAAAAATAAAAATAAATCAGCAGTAAGTATATAAAGGGCTTACCCTTGTAGACTCCTTCATAAATTTCAGGCAGTTCAGCAAGATATTTGACTACAAAAGTGCATGCAGAGCTTGCAGTGTCATGGCCTCCAACAAGCAAACCTAAAATCTTATCAGCAATATCCAATTCATGCATGAATTTTCCACTTTCATCACTTGTCAAAAGCATGTGTGACAAGATATCTTGTGTTGGCGATGCTTTTCCTTCAGCCAAGTCGATTTTACGCTGTTTGATTATCGAAACAAGTTCTTTTCTGATGAAGTTTGAGGCTTTGATCGCCCTGTGAAATGGTGTTCCAGGCAAATCTATAGGGATTGAAATCAAACCAGAAGCTAAAGCATTGAAAGGATCAGCAAATTTGGTAACATGGTTTGGATCTTCGACGCTTACGAACAAACGACAAGCAAGCCAGAAAGTGTATCCCTTTGCAAGAGGGTAAACAACTACTTCATGCTTGTTATCCCAGCCATCAGAAAAGTGTCTGTGTGCAATATGATCCATTATACCGACGTATCGTTGCAAGGCTTCCGGTTTGAAGAAAGTTGGAAGCATTCTTCTCATTTTGATGGCCTCTTCTTTTGATGAAGTTTGAGTAGAAGAAGGGAATACTTTGTTTACAGAATCAGGCCACCATGATTGGACAAGCTTGTTTTCATTTGAAAACAAGAATTTGTTTCCATCTGCACCACAGAAAACAGCTGCCTGTTCTCCAAGAAGATGAGTCTTAAAGACATAGGATGAGTACTTGGTTATACGGTCGAATATGAATTTTTCAGGGTGACCCTTCCACCCAGTGGAGAGGAATTCTAGGCTTTCTCCGATCATTGGCCACCCTGTCTTGCCCGGCGGTAAGGAGCTGGAGAAGCCGGACTTGTTCTTGTAGAAGAGAAGGTGGAGGGAGAGGGATATCAAGAGGATAAAGAGAGAAAGAAGAGAGACATAGAAGAACTCCATGTCTAGTTGCCTTTAGCCAAAGTTGCCAAAGGCTCTTTCAATGAGGTTTAAGTGCAGTTTGGCATTGGAGTTAGGCATATATATAGGCATGTAAACATTGTGAAAAAGTGGAAAAATACTTCACTTTGGAAATTTTGGGCTCCCAACTCCCAAGGAAAAGTAGGTGGGGGTGGGGGTGGAAGTGGAAGAAGTATTAATATCTAGGTCAATTCTTGCTAGCTTTGAATCATATAAGTTAATTTACCGCAAAACACACCAGTCATAGCCCCTATGCACATTAAAATGAAAAGAACGTATTTTTTTGGTTGATATGATAGAAAATATGTGGTTGAAAAAGGTGAAAAAGTTATTGATGCGAAGGAAAATAATTTGTTATAAAAATATTGTTGAAGGAATTTTTATTTTTATTTTTTTAAAAAAATAGTCAAATGACAGTTTACCACGTATCAAACTTGATGTAAATCAAAGCGTATACCAAACATGATTGATACCAAAATTTTGTGGACACTTAAAAAGTCCATTCTTATGTTCATCATGTGTGAAACCATATTCCCATATCATTGAAATTTTGTCAGTAGTTACATATTGAATTCTTCAACACACTGTATGGTCACATCTTAAAATGTTCACTTGTAAATATCCTTCCAAGAAGTTCAGTATAAAAATCTTCAAACTTCAAAAATCCATTTTGTTTCATTTGTCAATATGGAAATTTGATGGTAAGCATGAAAAATTTTCCCTCCTGTTATGCGATCCCTTCTGCTCCTTCATCTTATCTTTTAGTGGATAAATTGATATGCTCGTCCCTTAGTAAAATCTTTTGATTTCAAATGTTATACATGTAATCTTTAGATCGATAGTCTACTTGTTGGTTTCGTATCGGCAACTACTGAAGTATGCGTGCAATGATATTTAACCGCAATGTGTGCCTATTTTGTGCACAATATGGTCAAGAGTAACAATCTAATTCGTACAATTGATTACCGTGTTTTGTTGGTAAGCATTGCCCATTACTCTACTCTTATTTGCCAAATCAATTTGATTTTGTCTTTTTCTTTTTAACTTCTTTAATTTTGGTGGGGATAGTCATTAATGTACTTGTACAATTATCAAAGTAGTGCAATTAGAAACGCAACAAGACCACCAACTCATGGGGATTTCAGCCACCATTTCCTCGATCATTTTACCACTCATTTGGGACCATCTTATCAAAATGGACTTTTCTTAATCATGATTAAGACTTAAATCTTATTCGTATTACAAATAATAATAATAATAATAATAATAATAATAATAATAATAATACAAACACACTATGCCCGAACTTCATCAATGTTTATTTAGAGATGGTTTCATCATTAAATCCAGAGTAACGTTATTCATCCCTAATGAGGTTAGAAACACATTCTAGGTGTCTCTAAATGATAGGTTAAATGAAAGGTGGAATTAAATGACTTATTTAATTTCACCTATCATTTAATACCATATTAACGCCACCTAGACCGTGTTTGTAATCCTAATGGAGATGAATAGCATTACTCTTAAATCCATCCATGAATCTAATGCTCCTCTAGTAGACTTGGCATTAATCCTAGCTAAAATTGTTTGATGATGGTTAAACTATCCTATCATATTTATGTCGAATTTATTTTTATTTAAGAATCGACCCATAAATTTTCATGATTAGATAAAGGTTAAAAATAAACCTATAATCAGATACCACTCAAAAAAATTAGGGGCCTTAGATAAAATATTTAAAGCCCTTTGAAAGAACAATAAAAATAATTAAATGAAAAAATAATTACCAAAAAAACTATAGATACATAGTATTGAAAAAAATACTATCTCTCGGAAAGTTGAACAAGATTACCGATAAAAACACCATCGGTGATCGTCAAAGTGCATCCGTTGATGATTACTAATGACATTACATTTGCGAAGTTGTTGACAATCACTAATGGTGCTTCGATTTCTAATCACCAACGAAGAAACATTTATTGAAGAAAACAAGGGCTATATTTGTAAAATTAATTTATTGAGATAATTTTTGTTTGGAATTATCAGCGACAAAAAAAATACATTGTTAATGTTAATTAATCTATTAGGCCCGTTCAAAACACGAAGCTTTAGACGGCCACCTAACCTAAGTGATCTATGCTCGAACATCATATGACTACTTCGTCTAAAATTTATGAAAAATTAAACTTTAGAAACAAGCTCATTAAATGCAGTACACTACACACTTCTTTCTCTCCATCTACATAATTCTTGCCCCTACTGCATTTTTCTCCACATATTTATAAATAATGGATGTCTTTCAAAACCCTAGAAATGATTCATGGATCAATAGAATAAACTAGGCACAAAATCAATTTCCCTATATCATAGTTATTTATTGTTGGAATTTTGGGTAAAGCCACTTTGACATATAAATGTTTGCAGATGCTTTCATAGAATGAACGTTGGCAAGATATGATTGGATAGAAAAGTTAACCGTGTTTTAAAAAGTTTAATGATATAATATCATGTGATATTATGTCAACCATTATATTACTGTAACACGATTCGATAACTTTGAGGGACCTTTTACGTAGGTCTTATAAGTGCGTTAATTTTGTGGAAATAGCTAAGCTACCAATTTGTATTGGGATCTTTGAATTTCATATATCAGCTAAATATAAAAGTCAAAAAAAATTTCAAGCAATTTTTTTTTTTTTTTTTTTTCAAAACAGGTTACTTTCTTACGTACAAGTAAAAACGTTATTGGTTATTATAATAAGAAAATGATTTCATTTAGGCCCTGTTTGATTGGACATGGAAATTAAATTTCATTTCCACATTTTTTCATGTTTGACAGACTAAATTTTTCATAGAATTGATTTTCCACATTTTCTTGGTTTTTGAGGAAAAACTTTTCCCATTGGTTCGGTGGGAAAAGTTTTTCTAGACAACTTTTTTTTGATAATGGAAACAAATTTTATCCCAAATTGTAACAAATTTTATTCATTTAATGGACAATTTCCATAGAAAACAAAACCAAACGAATATCAAAAGATCCAAAATTTCAATATTTTTCAGGTGGAAAATTATGTCAATCAAACATAATTAATTGACAATTTCCACTAAAATAAGTTCTAGGCAATTCAATTTCCCAAAATTCATTTTCTTTCCACTTAATTTCATTCTTCCAATCCAAGTCCAAGAAAATAATGAGTGGGCCAAAAAAAAAAAAAATAAATCAGAATTCTTATCACTATCATGTAGGTAGGAACTTTTGTAATCAGTCCTGCTTCCACTTCTCAAAAAGTCCAACTTAATAAATTAGTTTCACATTTGACAAGTGAATAAAATTTCTCAATTCTTGATATGCTTTTGTCATAATCAAAATTATGACTTTTATCGAGTCAACTAGTCACATGCAATGAGATCAAATGAGATGGCGGGTATAGTATAGAGCGAATCGACCGAAACTTGAATAAAAAATATAATTTATTTTCAAGTCATTATTACGCACTAAATATTTAGCCCCTACTCGGTGCAGCTAAAAAAATTGATAAAAAAAAAAGGAGAAAAAGAGTGAAGTTAATAAATCAAAATCAAAATCAAAATACCAAGTCCTTAGTAATGAAGTAATAAAAATGTAAATGAACTCCAAAAATTATGAATTGCAAAGAGAATTTAAACTATACAATTTTAAAGTTCGTTGATCGATTGAAGAGTCCGACGATCAATCAAATGCCAGCTAGGAACACTAAGCATATGGGAATCTAAGCAAAAATAAAGAGGTTTAAGTTCTTAGTGCAATGAGTGGCTCGTGGAATGTAGTTTTATGGCATTGTTGGGGCAAGTGCACAAAGATTTGATAGAAGGTTAACTGATAATGATTTAATCAACATGAGATTTAAAAATAGAGAGGACGCATCATCTCTCTCGAGAGCAAGGAATATACCGAAGACACTTTTGATCGTGAGGAAGCTACGTGCTTCACGAACATGGGGTATTAATATAAATTTACTAATAGCGAGTCTGAAAGTAACTACGTGCTAGAGAAATATTGAAATCTGACTTATGATCATGAGTAGTATGGCCAAGTCACATGAAATGCATTTCTTTAGCTTTGATATTGGCATTTCCATCACCGGACAAGGTATGTTATTTTCTTTTTCTTTCTTTAATTGAAGGTCATGCCTAATTAGAGATGGCAAACGGGTCGAGTGGTCGATTAGAGATGGAAAACAGGCCGAGTGGCTCGTCGACTCGACCGCTCGACTCGTGAAAGCATAAGCCGCGAGCTGAGCCGCTCGCGAGCTCATGAAAAAACTAAAGAAAAAAAAATTCAAAAAGTTCGTGGGTCGCGGCTCGGCTCGGCTCGTGGGCCAAGCCGAGCTCGCCCACGAGCAAACGAGCTGCTAGTGGGCTTAAGGGTCGAGCCGAGCCACATCACAATGTCTAATCTCTTCTTAAGTTCGTATTTTTTTTTCGTAATTAATAAAAATGTCACCACATGTGAATTTAATTAAAGAAAAAATTAATATTGAATTTCAAATACAAGTGCATGTCGACCGAGAAAAGTAGTCCACGTACATATTAGTCGGCTATTTATACTCGTGCCGGCCAAAATCACTTGAAATTGAATATTTTTTTAAAGTATTGTCTGAGCACGACATGCTTTTCCCGGTGTAATTTTCTGCCTACATTTGCAGCCTACTTAATATTTTGTCCCTGCTTTAGCCATTTTTGAGTCTCATTATTTAAAATTTTATTTTTTAAAATTTAGCTTCTGTTTGGTACACATTAAAATTTTCATTTTCATTTTTCTACTCATTTTTAACCACACATTCTTCAATAAAATAAAATTTTCCATTACATCAATAATTTTTCCTTCTTTTTCAACCACACATTCTCCATCATTCTGATAGAATGCATAGTAGCTAT
>CAIGRO010093956.1:0-10258 GCA_903798355.1 Fraxinus baroniana | reverse complement strand
TCAGCTTTTTAGTTTTACCAAACAGACTCTTAATGTTCTTTTGATTAAAAAAACAGTCCAGTCAACCCAAGAGTAAACTTTAGAAACAGCTTCCAAATGAGCAATTTGTCTCTCAAATTTTAACCCTTGTATTTCTCTGCAGTCGTTGATTCTTATTGGAAATGCAAAATCTTGAAATGGGTACTAAATAATATATCTAATCCTTTGGTAATGTGGGAAAACGTTTAGATTACTTCAATTCCCAGATTTAAAAGTTCGAAATACCTACTTTATAAAATATTACCTATCCGCCTACTTGTACCAACACATGAAATTTTCATAAATAAATAGCACAAAATTTTTTTTATCAACTTTTATTAAAATTAATTGGAAAATCAAATTTTATTCCATATGAAATAGGATAAATATCTTCAAAAAGTTCTTGATTAATTGGACTTTGAATTTTCTGATTTTTTTGGCTAAGGCACACATTGAAAGTTCTGGATGGGAATGCCCGACATGTAAATTGTTGAACCATATGAAAAGCATCTTCAAGATGCACGATGATTATGACATTATCTGCCAGCATTAATTTGTATACAAACCACTTTATTTCTTCTATTGGGATCTCGTCTATCTTCCAAAAAATGAATACTTAGGTGCTCTTCTGTCGAGACTTTTAATGACATTTTGAAATTTAAAAAGTTTAGAGGTATTCAATATAGACTTTTGAAAATTCTGTAAAAATATTGGTGTATTCAATTGATACTTTTTTATACTTTTAATTTAAAAAGTCTCTAAAAATCGCGTTATATTTAATTAAAACTTTTTAAAAGTCTCTATAAATTTTAGAGTATTCAAATTTTTATGACTTTTATAAACTGTTATAAAAGTCTTAATGGTACTAACTTTTAAGCAGAAAGTACTAAAATAAAATTTCAAAATTTGTCCCTCATTAATCACAAGATTTTGGGAGACTTTCAAATAAAACAAAAAATAAATTAATATATACATTCAATATTTCTCTTTCCTTTTCTTTTTCTACGAGCATTAGAGTTATGATTAAATTTTATTTTTCTATTGATTATATTAGTTTCTATTTTTTTTTCTTTTTCTTATTGTTTATGAAAGAATTAAATTATATTCTTATAATTTTTTTTTCTTTTTTCATTCATTTTTTCTGAAAATATTTATTTTTAATTAAATATAAGACTTTATATAAACTAAATTATAATTAAATTTAAATTTTATTTTTTTAAAAGGTATATTATATTAATAATGTTGAATATTAAATTTATTTTTTTATATATAATAATTATAATATATTTAATTAAGGTCTTAAATTTTTATTCTTTTTAAAATATTTTTTTATTATATCGGGGGAAAATGAGAAATTGTGAGAAACATCGCCTCATATATGATAATTTCATAATATTATACAAAATTCACATAAATTTTATCTCAAGTGAAAGTTTTTGAAAATCTTTTGAATTTTATAAAAGTCTTTAAAAATCTTAAAATGAAAGTTTATAAAAGTTTACAAAAGTTTTCTACCAATTCTATACAAATCTCTGAAAAATCCATGAAATCAACGTATATCATCATTTTAAAAAAAAAAAATCCATCAAAATTTTTAAAAATCTCAATTGAATACAACCCCTTTATACAAATATAGAATGCATTTGTTGTAAATACCTCAATTCATCTCTCCAAGTTTAAGATGGTTATCCAAAGAGAACCATCTTATAACTTACACCAATAATAACACCAAAATATTGATTAAAAATGAAGCTTACATTTCATTTTATGATTCATAGCAGAAAATCTCTTTAAAAACGTTTCTATTATCGATATATCTCATGTCCTATTGAAAATCGTGAAAAACTCCCTTGTTTGAAACTTTTTGTGCGAAAACCTCCTCTTGCCGTTAAGATCCGTTAGATTTAATGTTAAAAATAGTAAAAATCATCAGATTAAAAAGGAATAATTATAATTTCATTATTCAAACTTTTTACTCTAATACAAATTATACACAATTTTTTTACATGTGTCATTCACAATTCCAAACCATTAAAACTTTATTTTTCACCATATCCCACTTCATCTTCTTCTCCAAAACTTTATTATTCTATCTTATCCCTTCTAAAACTTCATAAATCCTTCACCCCAAACTCCTCGTTTTTTCTTCTCATTCCTAATTTAAAGAAAAATGAAACCCAAATAACCAAAGCCGACACATACGCAACATAAAAAAAGAGGATGAAATCCGACTTCATGAAATGGAGTTAGGCGGAAAAGAAGAAAAAATTGCTGCTGATTTGATGGGCTGGGTCAGGAACTTCAACGACCAAATGATCATCGGAGTGGACGTTCCTATGCGTCCTGGACCCTCCAACGATGTCGTTAGTTCCTTGGCCGTTCATATTCACCTCCACAGCCACTTCTTCTCCACCTCCAAAGAGCAACACCCCGCTCTTCCTCAAATATCACTCTTCCCAAAGCCAGCCCTACTTTTTTCTCTCTATTTAATGGCTATATTTATTAACCATTAATCTACCCCAATGTAGAATTTTGGAGAGATTATCGGAACCACCATAAATATTGTTTTATCTTGTGATTGGTTGGGTGTCAATGATTGGGTCCTAACGTTTTACTTCTTAGGAGGCAACATGGTCAAATTTGATCATTTTGTAATCGCTGATTGTTGAAGTTGTTTGTTCCAATGGTCTGTAAATTGAGAATGAGAAGAAGAAAGAGGAATTTGAATTGCGGATGATATATAAATAAAATTTTGGTATAATTTGTAAAAAAGTAAAAAGTTTGTGTACTGAAATTGCAATTATTCCTTTTTAATTTTAGCATTTTTCGTATTTTTAACGAAAATTTGACATATTTAAAGGTATGAGGGTTTTGCACAAAAGGTTTCAAATATAGAGATTTTCTTCGATTTTCAATAAATAAGAAAGTATATCCAAGATGAAAATGTTTCTGGAGAGGTTTTCTGCTATTATCCCATATTTGGACCACATTAAAATTTTCATTTTCATTCTTCTACTAATTTCCAACCACATATTCTCAATAAAATAGTCTTTCCATCATATCAATAACTTTTACTTCTTTTTCAACCACACATTTTTCATCAATCTACTATTCCAAAATATATTTTTTCAAAATAATATGACAAACATACACGTAATCATTCATTCTATGAGGCCACTCTAAATTGGTGAGGTAGGGGACCTTTTAACTAGGAATGTCAAAAAAATTCGATAAATCCAATACTCACGGGTCCTCGCTTAATCGGGTATTCGGGGTAGGGATAGGAACGGGAACGTGTAACGGGTGCCCCGTCCTGTTTAATTTTTTTTTTTTTAAAATTCAACACTTTAAATGAAAGATTTCAAAAAAATTCATTAGTTGTAATAGAAAATTACAACTAAAATTATTTGTCTAAATCTAATGAATGGGTACAATAAAAACAAATTATTAAAAACTAAAAATAAATAAATTAATTAATTAATCAAGATATTAAACGGGACAAGGAACTCGCCTCGCCCCACCTTAAACGAGTAACGAGGTGCAAGGGCGGACGCAAAACTTTAAAATTAGGGGGTACAATCGAACTTGTAAAGAAATTTGGAGAAATTTTATAATTGAGAATTTACGTCCAAAAAAATTATTCTCCATTTAATTTTGCATCAGAAAATTTACATGGGATTTGACATTTTCGAATGTAAAATTTTGAAAATTTTTGATGTCATATTCCGTACAATGATGAAAATTATATTGAGAAATTTGTATTGCAAAAATAATAAATGTTAATGAAATAATTGAATTTTTTTAAAAAAAATGCGGGTTAAACGTCTTTTTTTAAGGTTTACGTTTAACGTATTTTTAACTATTTTCTATGTCTATTTGGACTATTCGATATGTTCATAATATAGTTCTCGAAATAAACTTTGAGATGACATAAATAATTTGTAGATTCGATTAGCATATGATCGTCGAATTTTTTTTAAAATTAACATATTATTGAAATTCAAATTTATTGTGATTTTGCCCATGTTTTGTGGAGATTAAAATAATCAAATTTTTAGTAAATTTTGATAAAAGTAAAACAGTTATGGATTTCATGAAATATGTTATTAAATTAATTGTTAACTTAAATTTAGATTAAAATTTAGATTTCAATTGATACCAAACATGACTTAAAAATTCTCAAAAGTTGGGGAGGGGACGGGGACCGAGCACAGAATTGCTTGGCGGGACGAGGCAGGCGGGGTTGCCATCCCTACTTTTAACTATAAAGAAATTAAAGCCGACCGCCCCGCCCCGCCTCGTTGTCATCCCTTCTTTTAATTTCATCTTTCATTTAACTTATCATTTAGAGTCATCCAAATTGTATTTATAACTCCAGTGGGGATGAATAATATTACTCCAGTTAAAAAGAGTGGTATGTTATTAAATGATTGAATTCTCGAGGTTCTGAATTGTGTCGGCAACTTGTACATGCATATCCTACTAGCAACCAACTAACGTCGGCTCTACAGATTTTGGTGACTATAATAAGGGATCGACTAAGCTAGACAAAGAGCCTCTCTTGGAGTACAAAACTAATGTCTTCATATAGAATATTCTTCATTGTTTATTATAGTGCTTACTTGGAAGACAGCATTGCGCTGCGACTTCTTGTAAGAAAAGGAGCATTGCTTCAGAGAAATTTCTTCCTAATAGATCGGAATTGGACTGATCATTGTTTATGTTTTCTCTTATGCACGAACTCCGTTAGAACGCTTGTCACTCCAACACCGTCTGATACACCGTAAAGATTCTAAGAAGCCCACGTGAGATGAGAGGAGAGGTTAGACACGACTTATCTCAGGCAAGCAAATGGAAGATGTAACAAAAGCAGGCGTAAATTACCTTCAGGCCTGAGGCAAAAACAGTACTTTGCAAAGGATGCTCAAAATTAAATGGAAAAATCTGAGGGAAAAGAATGACAAAACTATTTTGTAATAGAGACAGGTGTGAAGCAGAACACCACGGCAAAAATCAAGGATATTGACAGAAAAAATGTTTTTAATGCAAAAAAGCCCTATAATTCAATATGTACTAGTCATATTTGACAAAAAAAAAAAAGAAGTGAGTTTGGCTGATTAGACTGTCAACTCCTACACAAAAGCCATTACGGTGGCAAAGGTAGAAAATGGCGAGATTTCTAATAAACGTGCAGTACAAGTCCAAACATGTGTATTGGTAGTTTTCATTCTCATGGTTTTTTGGGTTCAAGTATTTTTTGTGCGACACAAGACAGAATTTCCAGGCAGAAACCCATCAGAAGTAGAGCTCATGAACCTTGTGAGAACCATTAGAAGTAGACTGTGATGGTGGCTCCATGTAAGAATCGACGGGCAAAAACGCAGCCTGTGAAGAGAAGTAAGAAAAGCAAATCACCGGTGATTAATACCACAGAAGATATATCTTCTTTTTCTTTATTTTTAAGGGAGGGAGCCAAAGTTTATTTTGGTTCAGGAAGCTAACATTATCTATTTTTATGAAGGCCAAACATACATGTATATATGCAATATGATTTAACTGAACAACTCGATGCAGCTTCCCCAGAATTTAAGTAGGAAATACGTAATTATGACTACAATTATACAGTAGAACAAGCAAGTTTCTGTTCATGCCTCAATCTGCTCCATAGATCTGCTACTTTTGAGACCCCTTACAAAAGCAGTCAACTTCCCAACTCCAAAGTTTGTTTCATTCTACAAAGAGGACGATATATAATTGGCTACTATTATTAGAAGGCAAAACACTCCAATGAACTCTAACAGAGAATCTCGAAGTTGATGTAAATAGTACCTGACTTGACTTCCTTCTATTCTATTAATTTTGGTCTCCTGTAACATGAAAATGATAGAAACTAGTCCTGATCAATAGTCAAATAGAATTATTCTATGGGTACAGGAAAACAGTACAGCCCTTATACACGAATTTAAAAATGCCTACGTGGCACTAAATAAAAAAAAAATGAGAAATGAAAATGCAAAAGGACCAAAAATGAAAGGCGATAACTGTGCTTTGGGTTGAAGGGTTTTCTTTGAACATGAGCAAAAACAAAAGAACAAAAAGGAAACATACGGGAGATCAACTCTGTCTTTGTTTCAATTTTGGAGTTTTTTTATTTTAATTAATTGCCACGTCGACATTTTTGGATTCTTGTACCAATTCGGTTAACTATTTCCTGTAACTATTTGTATTTGCTATTCGACTAGTCGTTTGACAAACACTCGAGTACCCGCAATCTCCTTATTCTCTGGTGAAATCTGCAGCGAACATTTTGGAATTAAAATAAGTAAACGGGTGGATGCAATTTGGGGTTGAGTATGTACTGGGATCCTAGCCAAGATATTTATTTTCATACTTGACAGATAGTGCGACAATGATAGAAAGGGGATGAGAAGTAGTGAACTCAGATCCAGATAGACAGCACACCACAACACAAATGAGGAGTAGCCATTTACCTAAAGAAGGATTTGTAAGAGGAATATTCAAGTAGTATAGACGACTCAAACAACTTAAGGCCTCTAAAAGACATTGATACTTTCATCGAGCAGTCAAATTGTTATAATCAAAATACAAATGCTCGCATATTGATTACGAAGAAGTACTGCATATGGAATGAAAAAAGAACCGATTGCTAAAATATACAAAATGCATCCATTTCAGTTTATACAAGGTATGTCCAATGAGTGTTTAGGCATAACAAAAATCAAACAAGCAATAAAGTAGCAACTGATTAATAATGAAGCAAACTAGCTGGAGTGTCATCGGAGATGGAGATTTTTGTGGGCCGGATTTTCGCGCATCGTTGGAAGAAAGAAATGGAGTTGCATGAATTGAAGATTATTTTGGGGTATTTTCTCATTTTCCCAGACTTTTGGCCCTTTTTCATTTACACTTCTCCTTTTTTTTTATTTGGTGCCACGTGTTAAGGAAAAGATCTGTATAATTCTGTTTTATGTTTCATTCATTGGTAATGTTAATAAATATATACAATGAGGTTGCTATACAAGTAAAATGGACCAAAAATCATGCTGATTTTGTGCAATTCTCCTATTCTAAGACTAAAAATTTAGAAGGAAATTTGACTAAAATCCATGCTGATTTTGTGCAATTGTATTCCAAGTATGGGAATGTCAATACTCCCCTCAAGTTGGAGCATGAAGATATGTGACGCCCAACTTGCAATAGAAGCGATGAAATAAGTCATGACCCAATGCCTTGGTAAAAATATCTTTGATCAATTGCGGAGACATAAGAAAGAGTGAGGAAACCAGAGCGAAGCTTGTCACGAACAATGTGGCAATCATTCTCTATATGTTTTGTTCGCCCGTGAGATACTGGGTTGCGAGCAATATACATGGCTGATTGATTGTCACAAAAAAAAGATAAACAACAGACGAATGGGATACGCCGAGATCAGCAAGTAGGTTTTTTAGCCAAATAAGCTCACATGTTGTCATGGACATGGCCGGTATTCAGCCTCAGTGGAGGAGTGATCTACTGTTGTCTTTTTTTGGTGCGCCAAGCAATGGAATTGGTGCCAAGTTAGATGAAGTAGCCAGTAGTGGAACGACGAGATGGTGAGCTTAAGATTCTGTTCCATGGGAAAGGAAGCAGGACGGGCACCTAGCGGCCACTATCATACAAAATATCAAGAGTATACTTCCGTGGGTTGAGGAAGATCCCAGTAGAGGAATGGGCCACTTCAAGACCAAGGAAATATTTGAGAGGGCCTAGATCCTTAGTTTTGAAGTGGCTAGAGAGAACAGTATTGTAATGATCAATCTGTAAAGGGTTAGTGCCTGCAATCAGAATGTCATCAACATAGACTAAAACCAAAATAATGCATGTGGGACTAACTAGTGTCAAAAGAGAATGGCCTGTTGGAGATTGTGTGAAACCTGCATCAAGTAACACAGTTGTTAATTTGACAAACCAATTTCGGGAGGCTTGTTTGAGTCTGTAGAGAGATTTCCAGAGGCGCAAACACGAGTCTCCCCCTTAGCACAATATCCAGGTGGATGAGTCATGTAAACTTCCTTATCAAGGTCACCATGAAGAAAAGCATTCTGGACGTCCATCTAATGAATTATCCATTGTCAAAAGGCAGCAACGACAAAGAGGCAATAGAGAGTGGTCATCTTAGAAACAAGGGCAAATGTCTCGTGGTAATCGAGTCCTTCAAACTGGGTGTAGCCCTTGGCCACTAATCAAGTCTTGTAGCGCTCAATTGAACCATCCGCCTTAAGTTTGGTCTTGAACACCCACTAATGGGTTTCTTGCCAAAAGGAAGTGGCTCGAGTGTCCATGTGCAATTGTATTCAAGTGCTCGGAGCTAAAAATGGAGGGGGGGAGGATCCTTAAAGATAGATATCAAGCACATACACTTTAGATTTTGTAATTGATCGAAGCAAAATTTGGAACGATACATGTGAAGCACAATTAAAAATAATAAAAACATTACATTCCACAATATGTAGCCAGATCCAACAACTACAACTACAATAATTACATCATATTTGTCGGATTCTGTAGATAGTTGGAAAATATGAAGTCAATCTAAAGGGTCAATTGAGTCCTTGTGAGGAAAAAAAAAAAGGAAGAGAAAATTGCAGTCGCAGTACTCATTCTATCATTCTTGATTAATGGATCCCTATGACATTATGTGTTGCACATACATTTCAACCAGGGTAGCGTGTCCATGATCGACACGTGTCGACTCGTGTCGGATACCGACACTCATTTGACGCTCTACCGTTTTCTATCTTTATCAAGAATATTAAATATTTTTAACTCAAAATTATTATTAAATAATAAATAGGTACTCATACTTAAAAAATTTCAACAAGAAAAATTAATTTATACTATATAAATAAATAATTTTAAAGATTTTAATTAATGTGTCGTATCACTACTTTTTGAAAAATCGCGTGACGACGTATCCAAAACTTGTCGTGTCAGACACACGTATCTGTGTCGGTACATCAGAGATGACATTTGTCCAAAACAGACATTAACTCCAATGAAATACTCAAATAAAGAAGCGGGAAATGAATCGAGAGAAATTTCCAAAATAGGCATTTCAAGTAAAGAAAAGAAATGTATGGAGAGAAACTTTAAGGGTAGTTAGCACAAAACGTCCTTACCTTTTCAATATTATTGTGCTAAATGTCCATACCTTTCATTTTTGGCATTTTCACCCTTATTTCCACATTTCATAGCCAAAAAGTTCTTACATCCATTTATAGTTAGTTGTTCCGTTAATTCAATCTAGAAGCCTGGGTAATTAGCAAAAAAGTCCATACCTTCCAATATTATTATGCAAAATGTCAATACCTTTTATTTTTTGACATTTTCATCGTTATTTTCACCTTTCATTGTCAAAAAGGTCATTCCATCAAGTTATTGTCAGTTGCTATGTTAATTCAATACAAAAAGCTAATTTTCTTTTTAAACACCAAAGGTAAAATAGTTTCAACCCATTTAACCCTTCTTCCCGCCTTTAAAATTGTTATTCCATAATTAACAATAACGTGAATGTGAAAATGATTTATAAAATTATTACATTAAATAAAGAAAAAATGGCGTAAAAAAAATATAGTTCACAATGGCTACTTTAATGGTGGATTACCGATAAAATTTAGAGGGGCATGCTGAAGGATTTAGACGGGTGTACATTTGCTTTGAAGCACTGAGCATGGTTTCATTAGGGGCTGTAGATGAAATACAATGTTCGTTACACCATTTTTTTCTTTATTTAACGTAATGATTTTCATATTCATGTTATTGTTACTTATGGAATAACTATTTTGAAGGCGGGAAGAAGAGGTTAGACAAGTATGCTGGAGAATTCAGGCGGGCGTGCATTTGCTTTGAAGCATTGAGGGATGGTTTCATTAGGGGCTGCGGATGAAATACAATGTTCTTTACGTCATTTTTTCTTTATTTAATGAAATAATTTTATAAATAATTTTCATATACATGTTACTGTTACTTATGGAATAACTATTTTGAATGTAGGAAGAAGAGATTAAATGGGCCGAAACTATTTTACTCTTAGGCTATGTTTGATATGCCGACTTTTCCTTGGAACTTGGAAAATCAATTCCTTTTCCTTGCTTTTGGGTTGTTTGATGAGCCAAAATTTTCTTGGAATTTGTTTTCTTGGCTGTTGGGTCACGGGCTCACTTTCCATGAAAATAGGGAA
>CAIGRO010093954.1:0-12217 GCA_903798355.1 Fraxinus baroniana | reverse complement strand
ATTGTAAAAAGAATTTTCATTTTTGTTGACAATTTCTATACAAAACAAAGTCAAACGAATATGGTAATTATTTCTAATTGTTTAATTTTATTTTTTTACTTTTTGGTAATTGGAACAAATTCTAGACGTATTGGTAGAAAATATTATCACTTTAATGGACAATTTTTATAAAAAACGAAGACAAACGAACACCAAATTTTCAACATTTTTCAGGTAGAAAATTATATCAATCAAACACAATTAATTATAATTCCCTAGAAAACAAAGTCCCATTTGTGCTCCCTTAGTATTATTAGAAACTTTAATAGCATGTTTGGCTAATCTCAAAATAATTTAAAATAAATTTTATTTTTACATACATATACATAAATTAGTTTTTACTTTCTTTATTTTGAAATATATTTGATTAAATTATTAATTCTCCTACCTTCAAATAAAAAAAGTTATTTAAAATAATTCTTAAATTACAAGAATGAATAGTGTGATTATTTCTACCGTTTTTTATAAGAGGCAATGCTCAAGAGATTGTTGTCAGCGTAAAAATTGAGGGACGTTTGCCAGTAAAAATATACTGAGTCGACGAGAAACCATCGTACTAGAAATATCGAAGTCATCGTCCTTGCAGCTAATAATAAATAGTTGCGAAACTTGGGTACACCCAAACAGAGCCTATAGTTGCTAAACTTAGGTATGCTTTTATAACTAATTTGAAACTTTTATTTTACATAACCTACAAACATATAGGACATGTTTGAACCACATTATTTTGGAAAAATGTATTCTAGAATAGTAGATTGATAGAAAATGTGGGGTTGAAAAAGAATGAAAAGTTATTGATGTCGTGGAAAATATTATTTTATTGAAAAATGTGTAGTTGAAAATTTTAATGCATATCAAGTAGGGATATAACTTTCATCACATTTAGCTAAAAAGTTATTGACGAGAAGATATATACATGCATACATAAGAAACTATGAGAAGTCAACTTTACGACTCAATGGCTGCCAACCATATATAGTTGGTAGTACTAAATGGCCCCCGTTAAAATTATGATTCATTTTTCTTTTTATTCTTATCAATCATATATTCTCTAATTAAATAATATTGCATGTAATTTTAGAATTTTTTTTTCTTTTTTAACCCCATATTTAAAAAAAAAATATTATTCCAACCACTAAAATTTCAAATAACGAGGACCAAGTGGGGCTAGTAGACTTGGAGACAATAACTTCACAACTCAATGCACAACCATTTATATTTGGTAGTATCAATTTAGGTCTTGAGACAAGATCATATGTTGATGTACCCATTAGCACAAGGTACGCCTTGAGGATGCTATTTACTCAAAATATTTAATGAATTACTTAAGGTTTAACCAGTAAGTATACTCATCCAATGAGGATGCCATATCCATTAGCTAGCACAAGGAACGCCTTGAGGATACTACGATTTGTTCATGACATTCACAACAAGTACGATAACCTATATGAATTTGCACAAGCATGCATCGTGACATGAAAGAATTTTGTTTTAACTGAATACATGTTATTCATAAATTCATCCGCTACCATGCTTGTTCTTGCTTACAAGGTTATTACTCGTGTAGTTCTTGCGTTAATGGATCAGATTGGTAGAGAGGTTTTGCAGACCAAATCGTTATATCGGATCAAGGATCGTATGTCCTACTAATTAAATAATGCTTTTAATATTTAAAAAGATCAAATAAAAATTCAACAAAGTAATAAGCTGAGTAGGGATAAAAATTAGATTTTTAGTAGATTTTAGTGCAATTCTCTATACAAATTGGATTTGTTTACCTTCTTAGGATCCTAGGATCCAATTCACAATTTAAATCATTTATAAACACTTTCTAAACACGTTCTAAGACTATATTGAGTTGACTACATTTTTTACGGTCTCGAAGTTTTGACGTGCATAAATGATGAGTTGTAAGAGAAGTAATGATATGAATTGATATTTCATTATCAAGGGCGGTGATTTAGCACTATAAATCTTTCATAATGTGATATACGCTATGCCAATTCAAATTCTACAAATTCTTTACTAAAATAATTTACAATGTTAGATCCTACTTTGAAATTCTTAGCTACGTGCAAATGCCTATACATATAAAGCATTATTTTGTACGCACAAGGAAAAAAAGTAGCCCATGAAATCATCGATAATAAGGGACTTATTTTAACTTTTTCATTCATAGAAAATTAAGTACATAGTAATGAATGTTTAACGTTTTAAACAAGTTATTCTATAAGAAACGACGTGTTCAATATCATGTCATGTTGGATCATGTGATGTTTCTAGTTTCCATCTCTTGCTACAATTAGGAGTTAAAAGGCAAGAAAATAAAATTAATGTTTTGAGTGATTAGATGGAGTCCATCCACATGAAACATCAGTCATGAAATATGTATAAATTTTCCTGATAAACTACATAATACACCGATTTCTTTACATATTTTACACTACAAAGTATAGCTCCATATTGGGGTTAATTACCCCAATAGTCACTGAACTCTATTGAAAGTTTCCATCAGGTCACTGAATTTTAAAAACTACGTGGTTAGTCACTGAAATTTCAAAGCTGCAACCTCATCCATCACTGAACTTTAAAAATCACCACATTCGTCACTGAACTTTACAAAAGTTCAGTGATGGATTGGGTTGCAGTTTCAAAAGTTCAGTGACTAATCACGTAGTTTTTAAAGTTCAGTGACCTGGTGAAAACTTTCGATAAAGTTCAGTGACTATTGGGATAATTAACCCCTCTATATTGCATAGAAATATATTTATTGACATATCAATCATGATTCGTGATTGATAAAATAAATTAGACAGTACAGAGAAGTATTAAAAAAACATATAATATTTTCATAATTGTACTGTTTAATTATGAAGAATGCTCAATGAAACATACCATTCAGGTTGATTTCAACTTATCCAGCCCATACATTCTCTGCGCGTTAGAGGCAAGATTTACAGTTAGCACAAACATCATAGTACTTTGGATAAAAGGAAAAAAAATGAGTTCATTGAAATTAGGTTCCATTTTCAAATAGAATAACTCATTCATTTGGTCATAATTAACTCGCTTAAATATATAGTTTTATTTCAATTAGTTCATCCAACTCTGTTAAAGTCACTATTTCCATTTATCAAACAAACATACTTGGTTAGAGTAACTTAATTGAAACAAGATTATAAATTGAGTGCTTCGATATCGACAAAATAAAGTTCAAAAGAAAAGATGAATGTGGTGGCTCACCATAGTATCGTAGTTTCGTTCTAACTCAGGTGCTAGTAATGAAATTAGGGTTTGCATTTCCTTTTTAACCATATCATCATTTGCATCTTTGGCCTTGAGTATATCTATCAAACTTTTGGTATCGGGCACTAGTTTGAGTGCTACCTACAAAAAGAAAGTGCGTATAAATTCCACAAAAAAAATAAAAAAAAGATTAAAAAAAATTCTTAAATCGGTAAAGAAGGAATATGTGCAAAGATTTTACAAAGTGTTTATTTTGGAGTCATTTACTCTAGTAGGACAAAACAAAGGAAAATTTAGGCGACCCTCCAATAGGGGGCCGCCATGATATGATATCCATAATGCACACCAAGCACGGCTCCAAAACAAAAGGTGACGAAATTTCAGTGAAGCGAGATTAATAATTCGCGATTTTTACAATTCTCTACATGTATATCGAGGATTCCCAATACCATGTTCATACCAATAAACACGAGAAAAAAATTGATTAAAAGCATGTATAGAAAGTGTTTATTAACGATTTAATTTATAAATAGATAAAAATGAATCGCGAATAAATGACTTGAGTATCTATAAACATTCTATAAATATGAACCAAACTAGGCTAAGACACTAGAAAAAGGTAATGTTACTTTATATGCAGCAGAAGAAATCCATCCGTGCCATGGCTTAAGAGTGATATTATATGACTCTTCGATGGCTTGTTCGATGCTCCTCTCAAAATCCTCGACAAGTAATTTTAATAAAGTCATTGAAAAATCAAGAGATCTGCAAATAACAATTGAATATAGAAATATAGATTATAGGCTGCTTTATTTGTTAATAAAGAGAAATTTATATTTAAAATTTACATTTTGCATACTATATTTTAGTTATTGGGAACAAAAATACATTTTGTAGGGAAAAATAGAAATATTTACAAATTTATCATTATAAATAGGTAAACACATCAAAATATGCTTAAATGAAAATAATAAATCACACATTGCATATTAAATTATATAACACTTTATTAGCAGTTTTCAAATTATTTTATTATTTCTTAAAATTTAATTACTAAAAATTTATGATGTTATATTAACTGTTTTTTTTTTTCGTTCAAAAAATGGTAAATAATGTTTACAAAATTTATGATCTTCATTTTCTTTAAATTATAACTTGAAAAAAATTAAAAAAAAATAAAAAAATTAAATATAGCAAAAACTACATTTGATTGTTTTCCAATATTAATAAATGGAAACATGGAAATTATTAGTTATCATCACCTGATAAATAATTCACATTAATGCATGAAAATATAAAAAATAAATTTAGCGCATAATATTATTTATTATTTTGTAGCTTAAAATGAATATCTTGTTTATTTTAAGGTTAGTTTATAACTTCATACCACTTTTCAATTTAATGAATTTCAAGTATTCATATATAATTTACAAATTTCTGGTTTTTGGTGTTCTTTTACTTTTACTTTTTTTTTTCTTTTTTTTTTTTTTACGAATAAATTTTAAGAAAAGAAGACAAATATAAATATTGCTGATAAAAATGTACAAGTTCGTGTAAATAACCTAAAATAAAAAAAAATAAAAATAAAAATATATCATGTGTCGAAAAAAATAGTATAATCAAAATTGATTTGAAAACAAAATAATTTATAAAATATAGATATGTAAGCGAGGACATTTTTTTATTTTTAATTTTTAATTTGGATGAAAGAGTAATATATAGAAATGTTATAAATAAAGAATAATACATAGCCATGTCAACCAGTTGAGCAACAGATCCGAGCTTTTTTGGGCCCGAGTCGAGTCGAGCAAAAGTTCGGCCAAAAAAATGAGGCTCTGCCCGAGCCTTAGTGGGCCTGAGCCGAGCCGGCTCATTTTTTTTTTAAAATTCGTTATAAATCTATAATTTTTTATAATGTATTTAAAATTTATGCAATTTATACATATTATAAATAATAATTATATTAATATATAAAAAATTACATCTAATAAAAAAATAAATAAAAAACAACTCACGGGCCGGCCTGTCGAGCTACACAGGTTGGGCCGCTCAAGTCGACGCCCCAAAATGGGGCTCGGTGTCGGCTTGACTCGGGCTTTTTCCCGATCGAGCCCAGGCCGCCGAGTCTTTTTGTTGCAATAACATAAATACAGTATACAAAATGTAAGTTTATAAAATATGGTATGCATAATACTGTAAATTCACCATAAAAAAATATCTCCTCTAATTCACAAAGAAATGTTACCTGGTAAGCCAAACAAAGGCTTTACTGCATGTAGGACCCTTTTTGGCCTTTCCTTCGCTGACCTCTTTCTTCAATATTTCAACCACATCCCAATATGTCAATGGATCAGAATCATAGACCGTCTCCAATCTCTACACATTGAAGATATAATTAAGTACAACCTTAATTAGTTTAATTAAAACTACTCCTAAATGGTCTTTAAGGTGAATTATTGCAACGAATGAAAGTCAAAGTGCAGGCTTGGCTCTTCGCCGCTTTACTAGCCATTAATTATGATGCAAACTTGGATGCATTTTTGCACAAACATACACTGGGCATGAATTTAACTTTTAAGTTAACAAAGCATAATAAAAATATGGCAAGTATTTAACTTACTTTTTAAATAAGTAACTTTTAAGTACGACTCAAATGCTCTAAAATCCTATCCTGTATGATAGTGTGGACAAACCAAAGAAGCCATTTGGCCTTTAGTTCGTAATTTACCTGGATATTCTGATGAATGTCTTGCCTCAGGACAGCCATTGTTGGCCCAATCTTATCTGCATATGGTACAGTTGAAGTAGCCAATGTATAAACAAAAACGTTTCCAGGAATTAATCACTCAAAATAAACATACAAATTATTGATCAAATATACAGAGAGAGAGAGAGAGAGAGAGAGAGAGAGAGAGGTATGAACCAAGAACTCGAATCAGAAGGTTGCATAGAGAGAGAAAGGGTTTGACGGGAATTTGGAGTGTTGTGTGAAGATCATCTCCCCATCTCTCCACCGCAGGTTTAATGCCGTCCATCTCCTCCGCAGCCGACAGCTCTTGAATGGCGGACCTTATATCCGATGACATCTCCGCCTCTCTCCGCCGCTTCATTTCAATACCCTTTTACTTCCTCCTCTTTCTGAATTTCTCTCTGTGTCCCACAATATATATAATTCTACGCTTTGGTATTCCAATTTTTTTTTTAAAGAAATTATTGTGTTGACTAGAGAGATGTATATGTGATTATAGAAATGGCATCAAATGAATTTCTATGAACTGACCTGAATGTCAGCAGGGGAAAACTTCTTAGACATCTGAATTCTATAAGATTCACTATTATTTTTGTATTTTTTTTTAAATATTTCAATATTCATTGGTTATGCTAGACATTTGATTGTGACCTCTTAATTTGACCTTGAAATTATCATTTAAACTTTTGTAAAACAAAAGAGAAAAATAAAAAATAAAAAAATGAGATAACATTATCTTAGGGGTGAGACTGTCCAAGAGTAGATCTATACATGATTAAAAACTCCCCTTTCGACAACACCACACTTTTCAAAGGATCAAGTTATATGGATGTTTCAACCCGTCTTTGTATTAGGCAACAAATAGGATCGAATGAATTCGGAAGAATTGAACGAGAAATCATTAGTGAAAAACTTTTAAGACCTCTTTCGGATCCAAGGAGACTCGACTTCAATTCCTTACATGTAATAAATTGGATTCATATTTTTAAAGATTTGGTAGGAGTGAAAAAATAACTTGACCTAGGGATGACAACGAGGAGGGATCATACTCTCTGTCTCCATTCCTATCCAGTCTTATGTGGGATCGGGCCATGGAACCACCTCAATTCTCATTTGTTGTCCCGGTAAACTTTTATTTATTCTATTTTATGTGAAATACAATATCCAATTATTAACTATTATTATAACTAAATGAAAATAAAATTGAGAACTTATTTATACATCTTCATCCGCTAAAATGAATGGTATTCTTCCGAGTTCCGATGTTGGAGAAAATAAAACTTCTTCACAAACTAATATGAAAAATTAATCACACATTGGATTCTTAAAGAAAGTGTGTTATAAAAGTGGTCCATAAAAAGGATTTGTGGACTTAATTAAATAACAGTCTTCATTATGTTATGGAGTGAATTTGTGATCATTTATGTTAAAGTGCATTTTGAAAAGATTCCCTATTTTTAAGGAATTGATATCTGTCATTCAAAATTGGTTGTCCAATTTGCTTCTGCTCAATAATTCATAGATGCATCACTTTAAATTAACATGTCCAACTTTTCTATTATTGTCACTTGTGCTTAAAAATTGGTGTAAAATGGCGTGTCAGTAAATTATTGGTAAACAAGAAGTTGGATAGTCAATTTTAGACAGTAGATCTCTATTCATTTTTAAGGGTAATTTTATTTGTAGTGAAGATTATCGGTAATTGTCTTACATGGCATACAATGGCGGTTTGCGATATAATGCATCAATGTTGTAACTTTTTATTGATTTATGCATTAAATTACAAATTGCCACATGTAGTCACGTAAGTCTGACTACCTGTAGTCTTCATTATGAACAATATTACTCTACTTTTAAAAATCATATTTTACAATTTAGAGAATGTATATAAATTTAACAAATTAAAAGGTTTTAAGTACTTTAACATGTTCTTTATTTTTAACACTTACTTTAACTACTCTAAATTCTAAAAACATTAATTTTTTTTTCCATCTTCCATTTTCACCGTCTTTTCTTCAAATTATTATATTATTTTCATCTATTGACAATTGAAATACTTCGAATAGGTTTAAATCCCAAATATTTCACTTTCCTCTCATCTTATTAATTTCACTTATAACCAAACAAAGGGAAGTTGTATTCTCTCTTGCAAGCATGAAAAATTAATCTATATTCCATTTTCGCATCTCCTAATTTTCTATTATCAATTTGCGAATATAATGAAAAATTAAAGCCATTACACCCCTTCCTGAATCTAAGGTTTCAGCTTAAAATTTAACCCATGTTTGGTGTGGTTAAAAATCGAATTTTTAGTACATTTAATAAAAGCCGATGAAATGTATAATCAAAAGTTCATAAAAATTGTGGGCCCCATAAAATGTATGATTCAAAATAATTTTAATTTTAGTGGGGGAAATGAATTTAAAATTGAAGGAGCTTAGTTAGTAGGTATATATTGTCATAAGCCATGCCGGCTCAATATTAATCTATATATAATCGTGTTCTTGGGGTTGAAACATTTAATTAATTTGAAATGCAAAAACACTTGTGGTTATTAGATTCATGAATTGGGATATGATATTCAAGTTTTGAACTATTTTATTCTTAAAATAATGCTAGAATTATATTACAATTTTGTTCCTGATGTAAGATTAATTAAGGATAAGCTAATTAATTAATTAATTAATGATACTAATTAAAAAGTACACTATTTTCTATAATTCCACTTGCAAGACAATTGACCTGTGCAAAAACTAATTCCGCGTATAATTAGGCATCCACCATATGTTCATTTTCCTTGATTCTTTGTAGTTGATGAAGAAATGTGATGAAGTCAATAAAATTTATTCTCTGAGAGACGACATTATATTTTCTATGAAAGAAGAAGGGTAAGTCGAGAAAATACTATGTTTACTTCGACTTATTTATACAAGGAATGAAGAATATCTACTAAACATTTGAGATATTATTTACGAGCACTAGGAAACCATTCTTATAACAAGTTTTTTAATGAAAAGTAAACAATATAAAAAGAAGAATTCTTTAAGTACATGAATTTTTGCCAATTTTTTGCCAGAATTTGAAATGCATCAATCTTGTCCATGTGTGTGTATTTTCCCTCCTCCAATCTTTTAACCATTTCCCTTCATTTCAAATTCCTGTATGTTTTCTATGAAAAAAATCATGTACTCATAACATGATTCATAGAAAAAAAATCTTTTAGATAATTGAATATCCTCTTTCGGAATCTCTTGATAGTAAAACCGAATTTTTCCTTTATAAAGGATATATAATGGTGCCGAGGTAATTCTTGTTGTTACTTTGTTATACTTTTTTACTTTAATTTATCAAGCAAATTTGATTATTATTATTTTTTTAAATCAAAACCAATTATCTCAAACGCTATATTTAGTATGAGCAGCGCATTCAAGAAATTTATTACTCAGACTTGCGAGTTGCGAATCTACTCCTAACACCGTTAGTTTGGAAATGTCTTCAAATATCCCTTGCAAGATAGACTCGCCTCATGTTCTAATGATTTAGGGTTACATAATCAATTCTTCCAAAAGCTATAGTTAGTAATCAAACTCTAATTCAGTTAGGATCAAGCCTTCAAGTCTTACCTACCTTTGCAAGTGAGCATGTTTGATGGTCGTTATTTTTTTTTAAAAAAAAATTATATTTTGAAAAGAAATTTTTGGAGAATGTGTGATTAAAAAGCAGCGAAAAATTTTGGTTTTATGTACAAAATATTTTGTTATGTAAATGTATGGTTGAAAATGAGTATAAGAATTAAAGAATTTTGTTTTAAAAGAAAGACAAAAATGACAATTTGTATGGACCTTAATTTCAGAATCAACCTCGTGTAGAATTGATGCTCCGCATCATATACAACATTATCGTTTGCATTGTGGGGAAATTGGTAAAAGATATCCAAAAATTGAGGTCAAAGTCAACAATTAATTCTAACTATACATTTTACAGAACACACAATTTTTATCAACTTTTCAACCACACATCAGTTTTTATCAAAAGTCTTATCGAATAATCCGTAATTAGCAACTAAATTATGTTAAAAAGACTTAAAAGACAAAATATTTTTTAAATGGAATAATATTATTCATAGTGAGGACTATTTGTAGTCACTCTACGTGACATACATGTTGCAGTTTGTTATTTGATATAATTATTTGATGCATTGATGTTGTAATTTTTTATTACCTCATATATCAAATAAAAAACTGTCAATGTATATGTAAAGCAACTATCGATAGTCATCACTTTAAATGACATTACTCTTTAAAATATTAATCTTCCGGATATGTTGGAGATTTAGTTTTTCATGTTCTTGTTCAATTCAAGTTTATATTTAAATTTAAAGATGCACCATATTAAAATGAATAATACTACTTATACATAATGTACTTATATAATGATTTACATATATGAAGTAGGGTGTCAAAAAGAGAGTGAAAAAGTTTTTTTATTTTTTTTATTTTTTTATTTATTTTTGGTTGAAGAAATCTGGATCCAATCATATATGACCGTGTTATTAGTATGTAAATCATTATATAAATTATACGGTCAATACAGAACAAAATACATATCACATATTTAATCGAAGCATAAATCTGACTTGACGAGAGAAAAAGTTTAAAATATCTGTATAAATATAAATAAATAAATTTCTTTTCTCTAATTGCTAAGTAGTTTTTACAAGCCATTATAATCAATATGAAAATTATGTCAAGTTCTAACGACTTAAAATTTAGAACACACGTCTCTATTTCAATTATAATTCTCGTAAATATTCTTTGATCATGCTTGAAATCAACATTCTTATATCCAGATAAATTACACTTTGACTATCACATAACAACATGGTAATGCATTTTATTATTAGATTAACTCTTAAATTTTCCAGTTGATTCCTTACTGGCATATTTTAAATTATGTAGATCAGTTTGCTAACCATGACCATTATAACGTGTGAACGTGGTAGATTCCAAAGGAATCAATTTGTTTCCAGACTAATTAATCAGGTTAAATTAAATATATGAATTGATTTATTTATTTTTACTTGCATAACATATTGCTAGATCTTGACTTTTATATTATAATAAATTTTTCAATATTACTGCTCTCAGAAAAAAATAATAATACGAGGAAACATTTTTAAGGATTGGAATAAGATGTAACCAAGAATACAACTTCACATATTGTAGAGTGAATTGTCTAAATAAGCACTGAACTTTAAGTCATGCTTCCAAAGGGTCGCTGAACTTTAAAAATCACTCAAGTGATCACTGAACTTTGCAAAAGATTTTCACGAGGTCACTGAACTTTAAAAATCACCACATTCATTACTAAACTTTGCAAAAAGTTTTATGAGATCACTAAATTTTACAAAAGGTTTTCTAGGAGATCACTGAATTAGTGATCCCTGGAAAACCTTTTGCAAAATTCAGTAATAAATGAGGTAATTTTTAAAGTGTAGTGACCTCGTAGAAACCTTTTGCAAAGTTCAGTGATGATTTGAGTGATTTTGAAAGTTCAGTGATCTCTTAGAAGTATGGTGTAAAGTTCAGTGACTATTTGAGCAATTTACTCCATATTGTATCATGCCTTTTGATGTCAAGCTTTTATTTAATCAAATTAATATGCTAATATTATGGTAATTATGTTAATTAATTAGCAATTCAAATATGTAAAGAATATTAATATTATGCACATTGTCAATTTTTAGAGGTGTTAAATTAAATCGCCTTGTCCAATAGTTTAAATTACAGTAAGACATTTTTTATAGTGATACTCTATACAAGAATAACATCCATGTAGTCATAAAAAATTTGGTCTCAACTTGGCCCAATTATAAATAAAAATAAACTCCACGTGTATGTGTGTGTGTCTATATATATATATATTAGGTGTAAGCAACGTGCAATGCACGTTTACTTAGTTTATATTTAATAGTTTTGTTTAAGAACTAATTTGTTATTAATAAAAAGAAAAAAGAATTCAGTTTCTAAAACAAAAAATTTCAAGGTATTCACCAAGCAATAGATAATGAAAATTTTGCAATTCAAATTGCTGCTATTAAACCAAAAAGGTGTGTATATTGCATCCATCTCTAAATGAAATCAAGGATCTTGGAGATTGTAAAAGTAAAAAGAATGTTACCTT
>CAIGRO010093953.1:0-13832 GCA_903798355.1 Fraxinus baroniana | reverse complement strand
AAAAAAAAAAAAAAAAGGTTTGTGACCACTGGTGCAATTTTTCCTTGATTAATTAGAGGAGTCGAGTTGGGGTACCCGACTTTGGTTCACAGGCTGACACTCAGCTCTCTCACATTGGGGGCGTGGGTGGTGCATTTTTGGGGGGGTTTTTTTATTGAGGTGGATCGCATGGGATCCACCTCATTATGAGGGGGGACTTAACCAGGCCTAATAAAGTAGAGAAACTCTTAATTAGAGTACCTATCAGCCATCGAACATGAATTTACGTGTCCACAATATCTGTCACCAAAATAGCATTATTGCTTCATCATTATGAAATGGGCCAAATCGTCGGTGTCAGGTACCTATCAGAATCACCGTCTCACTCTCTTTTTTCTAATTTTGGAGCAGCGTTATTCATATAGTAGTACATGGATTCGTATGAATGATTCACTTTAATAATACAATAATGGAAAGATGGAAAGTAATCAAACACATGTATATCTTCTGCGTTAGACAAGGATTAGGAAATTTTATCATCTTTCCCGGTTGTATCTTGATGGAAAATTTGATTTTATACAATGTTATTTAATGTAAGAAAATTAAAGTGTACATTTTAAATAAGTTTATAAAAAGGACTTTTATCTTGTACAGTATTCTACGTTATTGTACGTTTTCTAGCATTTTTTTTAAACTATATCTTTTCTAGGTATAAATATCATTTTCCCTGCGAAAAGGAATTCAATTCATTTGAGCCATTGTCTATTGATTTAAATTTAATTACTTTTTATTATCTAAGAAAATATTTTTGACGTAGCGCGAAACAATGAATTCAAGCAGAAATATTATGAACATAATATCTGGTCAAATTACGAAGAAATAAACTCACGAAATTTTATTAATGTAAGATGATGAAAAAAGATGAATTAACTCTTTATTTATAAAAGTTTATATGAAAATAAACTAAATGACTAAAATAGCATTAAGCCCCTATTTGTTTCACATTACTTTAAGGAAAAAAAATGAACAATTTGACCGTTTTTTCCAAAAAGTTGGGCCGCACTATCATACAAGGTGGTCAAATATTTCGGAGGGTTTATTGAGCAATAGTAACAATTTTTCTACAAATGGAAAACAAACAAGGCCTAAAACTTTAAATACAGTTTTTTGAGTTTTAAACGAACTCAATTGGCCAAAATTTGACGAGTCATCATCGCCCTGAATTTATTTAGTATCGAAATACCTAGCAATAACGAAAGAAAAATAGTGTTGGGAGGGGATTAAACTCGTCCTCCAAAAAAAAGTTTTTTATGCAGTTATTCATTATTATATTTCAAACTAATTTTTTAGAATATAGAAGATCGACCTTAATTTTCTCCAAATTTTATTTCATACAGGAAAAAAAATCCACAAACTAAACGGTCCCACTCTGTCGTCAAAATAAATAAGGCATTATATGTGATTAATAATTGAACTTTGGTCTCCCGTTTGATTTTCAATACTTGGTATTATAATTTTTGAAATAATAATTTTTAAAGAATGAGTGGTTGAAAAATAAAGAAAACTTTAAATTTACGTGTAATATTATTTTATTAAAAAATGCATGATTTAAAAATTTTAAAAAGAAAAAAGATGTATTATAATTTCAACCAAAGGATAGCTTAGTTGTTGCTGGTATGGTCACGAAATATCAAAGTTTTCTACAATGATTGTACTAAAGTAAAAAATATCAGGAACAGTTCACTGCATTCATTCATGACATTTTTTTCGTCGGTGGAAAGATTCTTGATAATGATTTGACTCTCATATACGTTTTATGGTCAACTTTTTTATTTATTTATTTGGAGAGTGTTTGAGTCATATTATTTTAAAAGAATATATTTTATAATAGTAGATTGATGGAGAATATATGGTTGAAAAAGAATGAAAAGTTATTGATGTGATGAAAAATATTATTTTATTGAAAAATGTAATTGAAAATGAGTAAAAGAATGAAAATAAAAATTTTAATGTGACTCAAATAGAGACTTATTAAATTTAATGGGAACGATAATCCGAACTCAAATGTTTACTATATTACTTGTTACGATATCGTATAATTGCGATATAAAAAAACGCAACAGTTTTATTCACCCATTTCACAAGAATGCTCCAACATCGATTTGAACATGAGATTTCCAATTCTAATACCAAATTGATGTGGGTTTTGTCACCACTTTGTTCAATTACATTTAGAATTTCGGCGTGACTTGAATTCTGTTTTGAAGGTATATTCGCAGTTGGTTGTTTGATTTGGAGAAGTATTGAAGAAATAGAAGGCCACGAGGAGTTAAAGTAGTGTTTTGGTCTCCTATTTCAACGCAAATACTCTGTTATTGGTATTACTTGTTGTAATAGGCCATTATCTTGTGTTAGACTCTTATTTGTATTATATTCTCCTAGTGTGTTGTGATTGTTTGATTATAAATATGTTGTATACAATACATTAAGATTGACTAATTGTCCAACTAATTATTATTTTGGTCCAAAGAGATCTCTTGTACTTCTTTGTTATTGATAATAGTGAATTCTCTGCACTTGCTAGTGGTTTTCCCAAATTTGAGTTTCTATGTTAAATCTTGTGTTTTCGTATAATTCTTTTCATCTTATCATTTTTTGACTTTAGTATTTATAACAAGTGGTATAAGTTGCAAATTGACATGTTTTTCTAACCGTTACAATTGATGGGACAAGTGCAATCCACATATATATCACTCACAACTCACAATCAAATACGAAAATCCATCACAAGCCCATTCCATGGGTCCACTCTAATTTCAAGTATGCTCCTACATATGCACCCCTCACAATACAATTATAAATAGATCAGAATGTTGAGTGAGCTCTTCCCATCTTTCATTCGACTTCTTAGTGTCTTCTTTATTTGCAAAGAAAAAAAATGGGTCTTAAAGGTAAATTAACAGCCCAAACAGAGATGAAGGCTGGTGGAGATTTATTTCATGAACTCTTTAGGTACAAACCACAACAATTAACCAATATCAGCCCTACTACCATTCAAGGCTGCGATTTGCATGAAGGAGAGTGGGGAAATGTAGGCTCTGTCTATTTCTGGAAGTACACTCATGGTAAGCCTACGTTGTTTAGTATACAATATTAGACTATAATCGAAATTGTCAAATACTGTCTAATTTACCCTATTGAACGTAGGATAACTCGATTATCTGGCTTTCTTTTGTATGAAGTTTGTAAACTTTGAAATAATTGTAGATGGGAAGCAGGAAGTAGCAAAAGCCTTAATTGAAACCATAGAGGAGGAAAAGAGGTCAATGACATTTAAGGTTGTCGAGGGTGATCTGCTGAAGTTGTACAAGGCCTTCAAAGGAGGTTTTCATGTTGAAACTCATGGTGGCATTGATCTGGTGACATGGACTCTTGAGTACGAAAAGCTAAATGACAATGTTGAAGAACCACTCTCATTGTTGGTCTTTTGCATCAAACTTGCAAAAGATATTGAGGCACACCTTGTCAAGGCAGCTTGATATGGATAGGGTTCTATGCTTACATGAGTTATGGACACTCATCTAGCCACCTCCGTTTGTGTGTTTTTGTTGTTATTTTATGAATAACAGTTGTCTTGTGAAGTTTGTGATCGAAGAATAATATTGTGTGCTCCTCCTCCATATAATATGTATGGTACTATGGCTTTTTCTTGAATAAATTAAACTTTTTATTTTGTGAGAATGACACTATTACCTATTGGTATTCAATTAAGCTGAATGTACAGAATTCTTGTACCAGAGTTTTCACAGAAGACTCACATGGACGTGGGTCCCACCTGATTTAAATATTATTAAAAAAAGTGAGCCCCACATGATTGTGTCTACCCTGTATTTTTTTCGTTTATGTATGGCAAGGAAGGTTGGTTGGTATTACAGTTTCAGTCTCTTTAGAAATTTGGAATGGAATTATGGAAGAGACGTAGGGTTCAAGTGTACTCGGTCCAATTAGATAGTAATGGGTTAAATTTGTAGAGAAACGATCGAATAGGAGAGTTTTGCGAACCATTGAGTGAAAAGAGGTAATTTATTTGAACAATCACCTCCCTCATGAAAGCAAGCCACTCCTAGAAGTTAACTTGTTCCTAACAGCAGGTCACTCCTAATAGCCAGTTTGCCACCCCGCTCCTAACCACCACCTCACTCATTAGAGCAGGGGCGCTTCAAATAATTGTCTCGCTCCTAATTGCAGGTCACACATAACAACAACCTTTTCCCTCACAACATCTTGCTACTAATTGCAAGTTGCTATTTGCACACTTGAAAGTAGGGTTGAGTCAATGGAATGGATTTTGATCATAATCCAATCTGAATCTGATGAAATTAATGGGATAGATTTAGGGTCTCAATCCGATAATTCAATCAAGATCCGAATACGATAATTCGTTAACTTAATGGAGCAAATATGGATATAGGTTCATTCGATCCGATTTGTTATAATAATATAATATATTTTATATATTACTGTATAATTTATTACACATAATTTTTTCATCTTAAAACTTGTATTATATTTTATGACTTTTAATGAAGAATGTTAAGTCTATCAAATTTCAATATAAAATTAATATATATCATAATAAATTTTGTATTGAAATTGAGAATCCTCTATTTCCAATAAAAAAAGAACGTGTAAAATATTTCAGATCGAATTATTAAATTGAATAGCCAATAATATATCAAATCAGATATGAATTTAACAATTAAATATCTGTTAGATTATCGGATCGGATCCATGAATTATTATCATCGAATCGAATTGGGTATGGACAAATCAAGTCCATATCCGAGCAATTTACAACCCTACTTGAAATATATGTGCAACCTAAGCACAAAAGTTTGTTGTTAATTACTAGGGCTTATGATGATGATAACAATGATACGACGAGACTACGATCCACGAGTCCAACTCTTGATCATCTGGTCTGATTCTAATTAAACGAGATTATATTATTTGGAAAGAATATTATCCAAATTGGGCTTAATCAAGTCATATGAAATTATGCCATTGTTTGACAGTGATTTTAATCTAAATCAAAGTCAAAAATCAATTTTAATAACATATTTTATGGGACTCACAATTTTTTAACCATACATTTCATCAACTTTCATCAAAATTTACTAAAAATCTGATTTAGTCCCCTCCGAACATGGGCTATATTACTTCAAAAATTGACCTAGGCATCGATAAACTACACGATCGACACTCCACTCCGTTATCTCAAGTAATCAGAGACTTAATGAGACATTCCAGTGCTGCAACAAGGTTGAACCTGTCCCAATTCATGATCAATACCAAAAGATACATCAAATAATATTATTAGACAAAAAATAATGAATAGTCTTATCTGATTGAATTTTAAATAGTGATTTTTTCTATCTAATTTAATATATTCTAAATTTCTAGTTAGATAAAATGGAAGTTCCCTTCCGAAAATGGGCGTGTAACCTATCATAGAAGATTATTTTCCAATTAAATAAAATATATAATGCATTTCACATGGACATGTAAGCTATAATAAAATGTTGTCACCTCAATATTCCATTAATTATTACATAATGTCTTTGATGGTAGTATATGTCCGAAACTTCGATAAAATATTTTTCTCTCATTTCAAAACTTGCTAGTAGAATATATGGTCAGAAACGATCGTCAGGAACAAAATGTACTAATTAATTGATGATTAATAAAAAGAATGTGTCGAAAAAATTAAAAACATAAGTGCAACAATAATCAAAGGTTAAAAATCTTAATTGTAATTAAATTATGGTAAATGAAAGAAAAACATAGGTGTATATATATATATCAATTTTGGTCTCCTGCGCGTTGCGTTCACGACTATCATGTGAATTATGGTCTTCTTCGCGCTCACTTCAATTATGTGATAGCGGAAAGTCCAAACCGTCTCCCATCCTGTCTTCTACAATAAATTTGCATTTATATTATGTAGGTCAGATGGAGACAGTGTCTCGACAGATCAAGTTGGTCGGCTCAATAGTTAAATTAAAATAAAAACGTGACAAAAAGTTCCGAACTTTTAGCTAGAGAAAATATACCCCCATACTTTTCATTTATGACTTTTAAGTCTTCAATCTTTCGGATTAATTTTTAGCAATTTATTAAAAACAACAAACTTAATTGAAAATATAACCCCAAAAAAAAAAAGAATGAAAATTTGAATATACAATAAACTTTCTCTTGAACTATTATTAAGCACTAAAATACAATCACATGAATTCTGCGTAAATATATAATAATTGGTGAGGTGAGCTCGGGTGTACGAAAGCATTTGCTCACACACATATCTATGCACTTAAACTTCAGTGATAGTCAGAAATGTAATTGCTGCAATTGAATTTGACAGTGAAAGTATTTATTATTTCAATCATGCTGCACGTACCGACAATTCACATGGGGTGTGTATAATTTTTTTTAACTTTTTTTATTAAGGACGGGATCCATCTCATGTGAGAGGATGTTAAAAATTGAGGTTCCATCTTAAAATGTCAACCTTATTAAAATGAGTAATCCAAATTATTATAAATTGATCTATATTTTTATCTTTATTCGATATGAGATTTTATCCCCTAACATGTCACCACATGATGGTAGCTCGTTTGAACATACCAATCTTGAAATTCACGTGTTCATTTTTTCGAGTTTTGATCGGATCAAATTACTCGTTAAAGTTTAATGGACTCTGGTATTATGTTAAAAATTGATGTTCTATCTTATAATGTTGACCTTATCAAGAGGAGCGACACAAACTATTATAAAATGGTCTATATTTTTTTTTATTCGATGCGAAATTTTATCTTTTAATAGAGGGTGTGGGGGTTTCCCTATATAAAGGGATTAATTCTTATTATTTTTGGAGTTTTTTGAAATAGTTTAGTCGACTTTAATTCTATTCAGCTAAAATTGGATTTTTAATAAATTTAATGAGATATGTGGTTGAAAAATTGATAAAAATTGTAGATTTCATGGAGTGTGTTATTGAAAATGAGTTTGAGAAAAAATGAATTTTAAAAAATAGGGATGAACGGTGATTTTTCATTTTTCTTTTCGTCTTGATTTTCTTGTTTTGGCTGCTACTCCCAAGTCCCAATGCATTACTGCATTTTGATAAAAATCTAGTGATTAATAATAAATAATCCCCATGTATTTCACATATCACAAAATAAGTTTTGCTCGAGTTAGCACGGGCGATCGTGAATCATTCATCGTTGTCGGCAATAAAATATTAAGAGCCCCGTTTGATACCCATTTTTTATTTTATTTATTTATTTTTAAAAAATGTATTTTAGAATAGTGATTTGATGGAGAATGTGTGGTTGAAAATAAGGAAAAATTTTGAATTTGCATGTAATATTATTTTATTGAAAAATGTATGGTTGAAAGAAGATAGAAAAATGTATTTTGAAAAAAAAATGGAATCAAACGAAGTCTATGATTTAAATATAACAATTATTTTGTTTATACTAAACATATATAATTTTGTTGTAAAAATTAACAATATTCACCAAATGATATTGTGCTAAGTTTTGTATAATTCAAAGGAAGTGTATGGGTTTTAATTATTACAATTGCATTAAAACCGCTAATTTGTAACATATATTATTTTTGTAAACTTAAATTGAATTTTATCAGTGCTACAATGGTCAAGCCTTTGATATCTTAAAAAGGGGTTGCGGGTTCGAATCCTATCCCCTGTTCCATTAAATTTTGGCAAAAATTGTAGAATTAAACATATTTCAAATATAATTGTTGGTAGAAAGATTTGAAACTTGGACCTCTCACGTGAATATACAAGCTCTAGCTACCTAAGCTACAAGAAATGAATAAAAATAAAAGAACATATTAGGTATATAATCTAAAATGTTTATTCATTGTCCAAAAAAGAAACTGTTCCGACGAACCCAACACGGGCGGTTGCTTGGGATCGTCGAGTGATGGGTCCGCCACTGGATGTGGTAATTGTAAACCCCTCTGGAGAATATGTTCCAAGCGTAGAGCAAAGAATTGGACATGCCTTTTTAATAATACAGACATAAAGAATTGGACATGAGAGTGCTACAAGGAGAAGTTCTTATTTAATTTAATTTGGTGATTTAATGTAACCATCCAACAGTATATCATTTCCACAAGTGGTGTGTATGAAAAGCATTCATTGTCATATCGGAATCTATTTTTTAAATAAATATTTTAAGGAGTAAGTAACTTCTTGTTTTTGAGTTGTTGGATTTGAAATTGCAAGCCAACTAATCCACTGGACAATAAACAATAGATTATTAATGAAGTCGACTTTAATTTTTTAAGAAGAAGAATAATAATTTTTTTTTTTTTTTTTTTTTTTGTGAGAAATTATGAGTATTAAATTTGAGATATAGAAATAAGTAAATTTTTCTTTGTTGTTCTGTCTTATTTATCACTGCATTTAGTTGAAAATCTAGTGAGTTAGTGACAATAAGTTAGGTTAAATTGATTTTTTCTCTCTCTCGTTTGACTTGTATATAAACCAGAGCTAACTTAAGCGTACACAACACATACATAATTCTATCCATTCAAAATTTAATTACCTTTCAATAGATGCATATAATAAATACCCTCAATGTAATATATCCCTTCATTACCTAGAGTAGATCAATTCACCCACGTAGAAATGGACATATTGGTTCACGCAAGAGTGCAAGTAAAAGACCAAAGGGAATTAATCATGTTTAAGAAAGTTTCAATAATACCATTATCTCGATTACAGATGTACATGGTCGGGTGGTTTCTTGATCCTCAACTAGTACCTATCGACTTGTATGGACTTAAGGGTACAAGAAGAGGGACAACATTTGCCACTCAAACTGCAGCAACAAATGTTATTCGTACAATAATAAATCAAGACATTCAACGAGTAGAAGTCATGTTGGTCTTGGAATCTTGTTGATTTTGTCACAGTATACTTTCCATAACATTATAAATAATGGACAATTGTCAAACGTTGAGACAAGGCTCAAATCAGTCATGCTATAATTTACATTTTGTTTTAAATTAATTTTTACATTCTTCTAAATGTTACTATTATAGCCTCTAATTTCTCGAAGACTTTTTCACATCACAACTCGTATTGTGCTACATAGGGGGCAATGTCATGGAAGGAAAAGGCTTGATGGCCAGGGTCAATGACACATTCCAAACAGAGGGCGCCACTTTTTGGAATGGGTCAATGACCCTGGCCCTATAGCAGGGCTCGTCATGGAAAATGTAGACAAGAATGTACATCTATCAAAATTCGGCTCAAATAGTTGATGTTACAATAATTGAGTGTTTGTTTGGAAAAGAAATGAGTGGTAATAAAGTTGACAGTAGGAGTAATTCTATTTAGCACTAATAGTGTTTAGCAGTAATTTAGGTAGCAATTAGATGTCATTAATAAATGATATATTCATTTAAATAAAAAGTCAAAACATCCATTTAATTGTACCTATTATGGTTGGCAATCTAGACAGGTGATTTAACATCACTTGTGCTACATAGCATTATTTGGGTAGTAATTATTGGTTATGTGTTGATAATTGCAACTATGGTCCCAATTTTTTTTTAAATCTTTACAATTTTACCCTAACATTTCATTTGTTGCATCTACGATCCCAAACCTTTCATTCCATTGTAGCAGAAGGACTTTGAGTGAAAACCATACATTTTTATTGGTATGTATTAGCTCAAAAATAATATTTATTTATTTATTTTGTGTTACCTAACTCCATCCCTGCTCTTTTAGAAGAAGATTTCGTTACAGTTTTCTCTTACATTCGGGCAATTGAGTTGGATTTAGTTTCTACAATACTCACAGATTGAGGAGTTCACTGAAATTTTCTGATTCTGAGGTAGTGAGTCCTTATTTAATAGTATTATATTATTTAATAATATAAGTTGCACTTTAACTTGATTACAACCATGCAATGCAATAATACCATTATGTAATCCACAAGTAGAAGATTATACTTGCTAATGGCTATTGAGCACTAAAATATATTAACGTGAGATCTGTGTACATGTATAATTATAATTGACTCAACATTACTGAGTTGGCGTGCACGACAACATCTATTCATCGTCATATCGAAATCTACTTTCTAAATAACTTATGGTTGCTTTTAAGTTGTTCAAAATAACTTATTTGCAAGACTAAAATATCCATTATTGTATTTGAAAGTACAAGGCAACTAATTGACTGAAGTGTCCAAAATGGATTATTAATTCAAAAATGCTGGTTTGAACTGGGATTTAATCCCTCCATTTCTCTCCACGTACAGGGTCTTTCTGCTCTCTTACAGGACTTACAGGCCCCTCACTGTGGAGGGGTCCCACTGTGTAAAAAAAATGCATAAATAAATATGGGCCCCACCTGAATGTTTGTAGCCTGGCAGCACCTGTGAAAGCCGAACCCTGTACGTGTAGCAGGTCTCTTAATCCCTGGACAAGTAGCACCGTCATTATTAATTTTGTCGGCTTCAATTCTTTTATGAAAAAGGTTTTAATATAATTTTGTTGTTGTTGTTGTGAGAAATTATTTCATAGTAGTATGAAATTTGAGATTGAGAAATTAATCTTTCTTTTAGGCAACCCCATCTAATTATTCACCACATTTAGCTCTGTTTGGTTTAGATTAAAATTAGATATTTAGTAGGTTTTGGGGGATGTGTGTGTAAAATTGTGGATTCTATAAAATGTATAGTTAAAATTGATTATTGACTTTTTAACTTGAATTTTAATCAACTTTTTTGTTGAAACAAACGGGGGCTTGGTGGAAAACTATTGAATGAGATTGTTACAAAAAATTATGTTAGTTTTCAATTCATTTTTCCTTCTTTTGACTTGTTTTAATAGAATCATGTTTATAAACAAGACTTAACCCCTGTTTGGTGCACATTTTGAGAGTAAGAATACATTTTTACTGTTGATGTGATGATGAATATGTAGTTGAAAAAGAATGAAAAGTTATTGATATGGTAGAAATATTATTTTATTGAAAAATGTGTGGTTAAAAATGAGTAGAAGAATAAAAATGTAAAAAATAATGTAGCTCAAACTGGAGCTTATTTGAGGATACACTACACAACACATATCTCCACAACATGCATCATTCAATTTTCAATTTTGTTTATTTTTGTTATTTTATCTATCATAATATGATCATAGGTTACTCTATATATTTTTGCATTATCTTCTTATGAAAAATGATACCACAATCTCAAAATATTAACAATCTGAAAGTATTCTATGCAGAACCTCCAACATTGAACAGTTGTTTTTTCAATATTTAATCTAATGCATTTTATTATTCATGCAATTAATCATTAAATAAATGAAGGTGGCATGCTGGCATCGATTTTCATGTTCACAATTTAGCTATAAATAGATTAAAAGTTTGAGTGTTCTGCCCACACTACTTCAACTTGTTCTTGCCTGTCCCTTGCTAGAAAATTTGATTCTCTTCACTATAAAGGAAAAAAATGGGTCTTAAAGGTAAATTAACTGCCCAGATTGAAATTAAGGCTGGTGGAGATGCCTTTCATGAACTGTTTAGGTACACACCACACCAAATTCCCAACATGAGCCCTACTACTATCCAACGCTGTGATTTGCATCAAGGAGAGTGGGGAACTGTCGGCTCCGTCATCTTCTGGAACTACACTCACGGTAAGCGTTGATTATACTGAACAGCACAACGATAATATGTTATCTTATTATTTTAGTTAAAAGTGTCCATTTTTTTTTCTAATTCAATGTGGTAATAGTATTATTGTCTAATTCCGTGATATTTTATTATCTGTTGTGCTATATATACATGATGTTAGATATGATTCGGTGAAAATTTCTTTAACCAAATAAATAAATAAATAAATTTCTCCACTCTTTTTTTTTAAATACCTTATCCATATGTAAACTATTATGTAACTTTATAATATATACGTAGTATTATTCTTCTACTGTTAAACTTAGAAATTAAATTTGATATAATCGCAGAGGGGAAGCCGAAAGTAGCGAAAGAGGTGATTGAAGCCATAGACGAAGTAAAAAGGTCTGTGACATTTAAGATCATTGAGGGTGATCCGATGGAGTTATACAAGGCCTTCAAAGCCAGTTTTCACGTTGAAACAAATGGTGACGTCGATTTGGTGACATGGACTTTCGAGTATGAGAAGTTAAATGATGACATTGAAGATCCACTATCATTGTTGGGTGTTTGCATTAAGCTTACTAAAGATATTGAGTCTCACCATCTCAAGGCATAGGAGAGTCTCACCAAGCCTTCTCAATTTGTGTATGCGAGTATGTGTGTTACCTTTTGTTGTTATATCGTCTCTGTAATGAAATGAATATTGCTTGGTGATGTCTTTCATGATCTGTTTAGGTACACACCACACCAAATTCCCAACATGAGCCCTACTACTATCCAACGCTGTGATTTGCATCAAGGAGAGTGGGGAACTGTAGGCTCCGTCATCTTCTGGAACTACACTCACGGTAATCGTTGATTATTTAATACGTATGCTAGATCATACTGAACAGCACAACGATAATATGTTATCTTATTATTTTAGTTAAAAGTGTCCATTTTTTTTTCTAATTCACCGTGGTAATAGTATTATTGTCTAATTCCGTGATATTTTATTATCTGTTGTGCTATATGTACATGATGTTAGATATGATTCGGTCAAAATTTATTTAACCAAATAAATAAATAAAAAAAAATTTCCACTCTTTTTCTTTGATACCTTATCCATATGCAAACTATTATGTAACTTTATAATATATACGTAGTATTATTCTTCTACTGTTAAACTTAGAAATTAAATTTGATATAATTGTAGAGAGGAAGCCGAAAGTAGCGAAAGACGTAATTGAAGCCATAGATGAAGTAAAAAGGTCTGTGACATTTAAGATCATTGAGGGTGATCCAATGGAGTTATACAAGGCCTTCAAAGCCAGTTTTCACGTTGAAACAAATGGTGACGTCGATTTGGTGACATGGACTTTCGAGTATGAGAAGCTAAATGATGACATTGAAGATCCACTATCATTGTTGGGTGTTTGCATTAAGCTTACCAAAGATATTGAGTCTCACCATCTCAAGGCATAGGAGAGTCTCACCAAGCCTTCTCAATTTGTGTATGCGAGTATGTGTGTTACCTTTCGTTGTTATATCGTCTTTGTAATGAAATAAATATTGCTTGGTGATGTCTCTGGGTGAAATAATGCTGTGGCTTGGTGATATTTGTGTGATTGGGTGATTAAGTATATTCTTATTTTGTGAAATAATTGAAGTGCAGAATACAGTTTATGCCTTATGGAGTAAATTTTTTTTTTCCAGGAGAAAATTCGCTTCCAACTGGTGGACCCTTCCCGTGGATTTATTTATTAATAAAGTTTGGACGTTTTTAAGCAACTTAGGGCCTGGTCTCTTTACTGTTTTCAGGCTATTTTCAGTTTTTGAAAACACTAAAAAACATGTTTACTTACCTATTTTCAGAAACGAATTTCCATATTGAGTTTAAAATTTACAAAGAAAACGGAAAATGCTAAAATACTCATTTTGATTGTTTTCAATTAAAATCAAGGCAAAACTTCATTTTTTTTTTTTTAATTTCGAAATAGCAAAAAGAACGTGTTTTCAGCAATCTCAAAATGGACACTCAAAACACAAAATTCAAAATGAATTCAAAACTAAAAACTGAAACACGATGAGAACCACCCTAAATTTTCGAATTGTTTGTTTTTGGAGAAGTTTGGATGGCCCA
>CAIGRO010093925.1:0-20608 GCA_903798355.1 Fraxinus baroniana | reverse complement strand
TGGATCGTCGTTTTTTTTTTTTTTTTTTTGCTTCTCTTCGTTTTTTTTAAAGGTTTTTCACGAGCCCACGAGCCAAGCCGAGCTCGGCTCATCTACGAACGGGTTCGCTTGGCTCGTGCTCGTGCTCGTGCGGGATCGCTACAGTACGAGCCGACGAGCTACTCAGGTCGATTGCCACTTCTAGGACTCTGTTATTTATCTGCGTTTGATCCACAGCAAAGCCACTACTCTAACATTAAGCCTGCCAAGTTTCAGCCCCATTGAATGCTCGACTGTTAAGATATTGACTTCGAAATAAACTGTAATTACACGTCGCTATCGTGTGTTTTGATTGTTTATGTACTTGTTTGTTAGCGATTTTTCACCCCAATTAAAATGATTTTTCCGGCCGTTATCACATTTTCCAACCGTTATGTTTGATCCACCCTCTCACGGGTGGGACCCACAAGTACAAAGCAACGGTCATTTTCCCTCTTAAAATTTGATGAAAATGGTTCCCTGACACAGGTAAAATAAATTGTCTTGATGAGTTTGTTGTCGAATGGATATAGAAGATTAGCGATTTTTCACCCCAATTAAAATGATTTTTGCGGCCGTTATCACATTTTCCAACTGCCACGTTTGATCCATCCTCTAACAGGTGGGACCCACAAGTACAAAGCATTAGTCATTTTCCCTGACATACAGGTAAAATAAATTGTCTTGATGAGTTTGTTGTCGAATGGATATAGAAGAAAAATTAGAAGAAACAGTGCACGCAGGTTTGCAGTGTACTTTGCGGTGCTCTTGTTTCGAGAAGAGAAAAGTCGAGAGGTTGAGAAAAATATTTTAATGGGTTTTCAAACAATTTTTCTTTTGTGGGTGTTGGAGTTTTGTGGAACGCGTTTAATTATTGTTTCTCTCTCTTTTTTGGTTTGTTTTGTTTTTCCTTCTTTAAGTGGGGATTAATTTTGTCGAATCTCATCATGTTTAGACTTGATGGGAAGCTTCTTAACTTTGAAATGCTTGTGAAAGTGCTGTCAAAGTATCATATTTAGGGTGTGTTTGGATTACATTATTTTGAAAGAATGTATTCTGCAATAATAGATTGATGGAAAATGTGTGGTTGAAAAAGAAAGAAAAATTATTGATGTGATGAAAAATATTATTTTATTGAAAAATGTGTTATTCAAAATGAATAGAAGAATGAAAAATAAAATTTTTAATATATATGACATGTTTGGTAGAACTTAAAATTCAATTTAAATTGAAAATATGACCGTTATTGAGTTGTCTAATAAAAGTCAACAATAACGATTAGTTTTTCAATTTTAATTTCTACCGAACACACTCATACTAAACAGGGGTTTAGCCCTTGTTTGGTTTTAACTTTTTCATAAATATATTCTCCATTAAATTTATCACAGTCGAACATTCTTTCAATAAAATAATTTTACATGTGTAGTCATAATTTTTTCTTACTTGTATTTACCACGCATTTGAAGGAAAAAAAAAAATCTACTTTTACAAAAATGTACGAAATTATTGTCAATTGGACTACACTTTGTTTAAGCTTAATTTCAACTTTGAACCTTATAATTTAAGATCGTCCATGCAAAAGACACACAGCGAATCATGTCCCACCACGTACGCTCTTAACCTTCGCCGACCTGCTTTTAGACAGATTTTGTTTCCGGAATCCATTAAATTACCCTTCAAACCGACACCTACCCAATAATTCAATACTGATACGAAGGTTAATCTTGTCATTTACTTACCGTATCTAGTCTTCGTCCCCGTAACGCAAACGTGTGGTCTTTTCCGCCAATAAATAAATGGAAAAGTTGCACTATGTCCCCAATGTATTTCCTTAGAAGTAGTTGGTCCCCAATGTCTTAAAAAGAGCAAATTAGTCTCCTTTTTTTGGCTATCGTTCAAAGACAATGGTCCAAATCTTCTTTAATTACACCATGAAACTAATGTTATTAAAAACTTATAAGTAGACCAATTCAACCAAAAAAAAAATTAGGAACTGAGTAGAAGTATATGTTCACCTGATAAATGGAAAAATATTTGTTCCGTGGGAATTCATGTCCATTAGTTGGACACGATAGAGTTGCATATCAATTTACACAAATTTGGATTGTAAGTGTTATTAGTGACTAATTATGTAATAAAAACCTCTCTAATCATAAAAAATGGTGGGTGTCCACTAACGAGCATTTCGGTTCGGCTTCACATGGGTCCCACCTCCATGTGAGAAGGTGGATACCCTTATGTACAATTAGAAATATCCATTTTTAGAGGCGGTAGTTAGATACTAGATCCATTCAAACCTAAAGAAAACACAATGTGTGGTGGAGTTTGGTGAATTAACTGGTTGCTCCTCTAATTGAAGTATTTAGCCAATCTTTTATTACCTAATTACATCTTTGGAGACTAACTTGCTCTTTTTTTAAAATTGATGACCAACTTGTTACTACAGAAGTACCTCGAGGTCCATCTGTGAAAGTCTCCCTAAATAAATAACCAATCCTTTGAATAAATTCCTAACCCCGCACAACACCACCTACACTGTCACCGGCCCCAAATAGAACCATCAACCGAACCCTAGAGAGCGGATTAGAAAATTCCACCGGCAATTTCCAGCTGCTCGATGGAGATCGGACCGAAGGAAGAGGCTGCGTCGTCCTCCTCCTCTTCCGCGGTGCCTTTGAAGTCCAATTCAACATCATCGGTGGCTTCTTCGCCGGGTTCAAAGAGCTATAATGATATAAACAATAGTCATATTAGTGGTAAGTACGATTTGCTGGATGACGATGAGGAGGGAGATGTTTGCCGGATCTGCCGGAACCCAGGTGATGCTGATAATCCGTTGCGATATCCCTGCGCTTGCAGCGGCAGCATAAAATTTGTACACCAGGATTGCTTACTTCAGTGGCTGAATCACAGTAACGCCCGCCAATGCGAGGTCTGTTTGTTGATGTTTAGCAAACTATTTCTGTGTAATTAGATATCGGTTGTGAATTGTGGTAATTTTGTGAAAATTTGTCGTTTGGTTAATATGTGTTTAAGGTCAGTCTATGATGTTTTTTGATGCATTGAAATATTTTAGTCCTTCACCAAATGGAAATGGGACGAACTGGACAGTAAGAAATTGTAGACAAAATGAGTGACCTTTTTGTAGTTTGAGTGAGAACTGTGTGAAAGGAAAAATGGCAATGGCCAACCTTGGCCAACCTTCCCAATCTGAGTGTGAGGTTATGTCGTATATCTAGGTTATTAGAACTATAAGCACAGATAATACGTAACATGGGATAGATGCAACATACGATGCTATGCATAATTAGAAATGATTTGTCCCAGTGTTCACTTTGATTATCGATGCTATTGTATATTGTTCTTAGGGTGTTGCTGTGATTAGAAAGATGGACTCCAGAAAGAGGTCAGAAGTCCTATATGCTAGGAAGATTGTCCAGTGGAGAGATAAAAGCACCATCTAACCTATGGAAAATAGAAATTTAGGTGTTCGAGTTTCAGATAACTTCTTCAAAATTCCAGCAAACCTTACCATCGTCAAACTACTATCAGGATATTGAAATACTAACTGATACCAATATATTTGTACTATGGTATTGTTTAAGCAAAACATAGATATCAACCTTTCCCAAGAAATATATATTGAAGAATTGAACTGCGAATTCCATAGTATAAGATATGAATTTGGATAATAAATAGTGCTGGATTTCTGTTCTAAGTACATCACATCATTTTTGGTAGGTTTCTATAGCTATTTCTATTTTTATTCTCTCCAGTTTGTGCTTGATAGAGAACCTTGGTGAGATCTTCCCTTACTTATTCCTTAGTTACATATAATACAGGTCTGCAAACATCCATTTTCGTTCTCTCCAGTTTATGCTGAAAATGCTCCGGCAAGGCTTCCTTTTGAGGAATTTGTTGTCGGAATAGCTATGAAGGCCTGCCATGTTATGCAGTTCTTTTTGCGCCTCAGTTTCGTACTTTCGGTTTGGCTTCTCATTATTCCTTTTATTACCTTTTGGATATGGCGACTGGCATTTGTTAGAAGTTTTGGCGAAGCACAGAGATTATTTTTGAGTCACTTATCTACAACAGTCATTCTGACTGATTGTCTGCATGGATTTCTGCTCTCTGCTAGCATTGTATTCATATTTCTTGGGGCAACTTCTCTGAGAGATTACTTTAGGCATTTACGAGAACTTGGAGGACAGGATGTCGACAGAGAAGATGAAGGTGACAGAAATGGAGCTCGTGCTGCAAGAAGGCAAGCTGCTCAAGTCAATAGAAATATTGTTGGTGATGGGAATGGTGATGATGCTGCTGGAGCACAAGGAATTGCAGGAGCTGGTCAGATAATACGCAGGAATGCAGAAAATGTTGCTGCTCAGTGGGAGATGCAGGCTGCTCGTCTTGAGGCTCGTGTTGAACAGATGTTCGATGGCTTGGATGATGCAGATGGTGCAGAGGATGTACCTTTTGATGAACTGGTTGGCATGCAGGGACCTGTATTCCATTTGGTTGAAAATGCGTTCACAGTGAGTTTATATGTTACATAGTTTCCTTATTTCTTTTGGTGCCTGATTGGAATTGATTTTAATTTTGTTTTTTGAATCATTATTTTTACATGGAATGCTATATCTCATGTGCCTGATATTATATTGCCCTAGTTAGCATGAAACTCATCTGTGTTGTTAGCTTGTGTTACCATGTTTGAAACCTATAGTTGTTCTGATATGGATGGCTACTTTTGCTTACTAGATTTCAACTCATCTAATTTGCACTTGCTGTAATCTGCAGCAATGAATTTCTTAAAACTTTGCAACACGTAGTGATATAATTTTCGAGTGTAGTCTGCTTATTTTTTATTTTATTTTTTGCTCATGAAGAATTTTATTGGATTTAGTTTCATGAGACAATGCTAGGTGGGTTGGGTGGACTGACAGGTTAGCACGACGATTTTACTGTTGTTAGTTCACTGAGAGGGTGATTTACATGCATAGATGTAATAGCTTTTAACAATCAAACTCATTATATTACTGGTTTATAAGCCATTCCAATTTTCTGAAAATTTGTTACCCATGGAATTCTTCTCTCTCTTACCTTTTTCTTGAGAAACTGATCACTAGAAGCAAGTACTTGGGTATTAGACTATGCCTCCAGTAAGTTTAATTTTGTCATCACTCAATAAACCAGATGGGAAAGGGAAAGACAGTTTTTTTTTTTTGGTAAAGCGGCATGGTTTCTACAGCCATGGGTGCAATAAATTGGTTGTCAGTCAAAAACTTATTTTCCATACCTGGTGAAAAGATGCCTTTACATCGTCTCCATGCTTGGATGTCAGTGGAATCATTACTTGAACTGCATGTGAGGGTTGATTTATTAATTGTTCTTCAAAATCAGCAAGCTTGTCTAATGTATTTTGCCTTATATATGCAACGGATTTTTTTGTTGCTAAACTTCCTCCTCTTTTTTGCAGGTTCTAGCAAGCAATATGATTTTCCTTGGAGTTGTGATCTTTGTGCCTTTCTCATTAGGACGTGTTATACTCTACTATTTATCCTGGATTTTGTCTTCTGCCACTGGTCCTGTATTATCTTCTGTCATGCCACTTACGGAATCGGCCCTGGCCTTGAAGAATGCAGTGACTGCAGTTATGAATTTGACGTCTGATAACCAGGAAGATAGTTTGCTTGGACAGGTAAGCGAGATGCTGAAAGTAAATGTAACAGGAAATAATGAATTATCTGGCAACCTAAGCTCAGCTATTGCAAACGATATCTTGAAAGTGCAATCTGCCGGGGTTTCACGGCTCTCTGATGTTACTACTCTTGCTGCTGGCTACATGTTCATATTCTCGCTGGTCATTTTCTATGTTGGAATTGTCGCTGTAATACGGTATACTAAAGGAGAGCCTTTGACCATGGGAAGGTTCTATGGCATTGCTTCAATTGCAGAAACTATTCCATCTCTCTTCAGGCAGTTTGCTGCAGCAATGAGACATTTAATGACTATGGTTAAGGTTGCTTTCCTTCTTGTTATTGAACTTGGGGTTTTTCCTTTGATGTGCGGATGGTGGCTGGATGTTTGTACCATTAGGATGTTTGGGAAGACAATTTCGCAAAGAGTTGAATTTTTCTCAGTCTCGCCACTGGCATGTTTTTTGGTTCATTGGGTTGTAGGAATTGTCTACATGCTGCAAACCAGTATATTTGTCAGCCTTCTTCGAGGGGTATTCACTGTGCCTAACATTACATCTACTCGTATTTTCTGAGAGTTCTATGTTACCTACCACTAACACCATATGTATTTCTTTATAGGTTCTACGCAGTGGAGTTCTATACTTTCTTCGTGATCCAGCTGATCCTAATTACAATCCATTCCGTGATCTGATTGATGATCCTGTACACAAGCATGCTCGTAGAGTTCTGTTGTCTATAGCTGTTTATGGGAGTTTGATAGTGATGTTAGTATTTTTACCAGTTAAGCTTGCAATGCGAATGGCTCCCTCCATTTTTCCACTAGATATTTCGTAAGATCGCTCTCCACATCCTTTTCAGAAAATATCGTTTTCTTGTCTGTTACATTTTCTGATTTACATGAAATCTCTTTCCATTAACCTCCACAAATGCTTCTCTTGCAGAGTGTCTGATCCATTTACTGAAATTCCTGCTGACATGCTTCTCTTCCAAATATGCATTCCTTTTGCTATTGAGCATTTTAAGCTGCGGAGTACTATCAAATCCCTTCTGCGCTATTGGTTAATAGCTGTGGGCTGGGCACTTGGTTTAACAGACTTTTTACTCCCAAAACCAGAGGACAATGGTGGCCAAGAAAATGCAAATCGGAATCCAAGGAGAGGACATGCATATTTTGGTGCAGAGGAACAAGCCATATTACCAGCCTCACAGGAAGTACTTGGTGGCATGGAGGAGGAGCACAACAGTGATGATCCGGCTGATCAAGAGTAAGTTGCAATGAGGATAATTATTTATTAGCTTTTCAGTGTGGGAGTTTTTTCTGTCAGACTATTTGTTTCCTTAGATTTTAGCCTGTTTATCCATCTCTCCATAAATTCATTTTGGTCTGTGCACTTAACTAGTTCAAGTATCTGTGATTTAAAGTTTGCACTTTTGATTTTCACTCAATGACCACCCATACACAAGCCATTGTTTTTTCTTCTTCAGTTATGCGGATGCTATCTTTTGGTAACAACCATACCTAATAGATATGATGCACTGAGCGATTTTTCAGAATAGTACTGATAATAAGATTGACATGTTGATTAAATTCTTTAAAAAATTTCATTTATATAGTGTACCTATTTGTTATATTATAATAACTTTTTGATAAAACTATACATTACTATTTTCAAAGAAAGAAAAATGACTGGTAGTGTTCGAGAGTGTCAGTGTCCGACACGATGTGACACGTGTCGAACATGGACACGTCACAGTAGTTCAAGTGTCCTTGCAACATGGCTTGATAGTAGTGATGTACATACACACGCACTCAAGAAAATTTTAGCGCACACACTGACCAATCCTGCATCTTCAGGTGTCGTTCACTTACTTATAGGGCATCCTCAAATGTTGTTTAGATTGTCTTTTCTAATTGATCCATACACCTTTAGTTGTGGTCAGCCTTCGGTAGACTGGCAATGCTTTTCCATAGAGTTATTGTATTCTTCTACTATTATCTTATATTTGTCTGTTTCAATCTTTTAGCAGGTGGAGGTTTGTGCTTCGCATTGTGCTGCTGTTGTTGGTAGCTTGGATGACGCTACTTGTTTTCAACTCTGCATTGATAGTTGTGCCTATTTCACTTGGGCGGACGCTCTTCAATGCCCTTCCACTCCTTCCAGTAAGCCATGGCATCAAGTGCAACGGTAATTCCATTTATTAAGTTGGTTAGTTATGCCCTTATTTCAACTTAATAATGAGAATCAAGCCATAGTCTTCACTTTTCCTTACTTTCTTCTTTAGATTCATATGCTTTTGTCATTGGAAGCTATGCCATTTGGACCGCCTTGGCTGGAGCAAGATATTTTATTGACCATATTCGGACAAGGAGAACTAGAGTTTTGCTTGGCCAGATTTGGAAATGGTGTGGCATCATTCTCAAGAGTTCTGCACTGTTGTCAATATGGGTAAGAATGGGCAGTCTCTGTTATATTTCAATAAAATTGCAGAGACTTTTAATGTTAACTCGTATTACCTTTGTGCTGCAGATTTTTGTCATTCCTGTGTTAATCGGACTTCTGTTTGAACTTCTGGTAATAGTGCCTATGCGGGTTCCTGTGGATGAAAGTCCTGTTTTCCTTTTGTATCAGGATTGGGCCCTTGGACTAATCTTTTTAAAGATCTGGACAAGAGTGGTTAGTTTTCTCTCTGTTCTCTTTTGATTGGGGTGGGGTGTTCAGTAACTGTTTTAACTTCATGGTTGGGTTCCTAACCTTTGTCTTCCATATTATGACAGCTTTAGAATGAGTTCATTGCTGTAGTAATTAATATTCATATGGCAATGGATGCACTGAGATCAATGCTTTTCAAAAGAAATGAAAGGTTTTAATGTTTTTTTTTGTTTAAACAGGTTATGTTGGACCACATGATGCCACTGGTGGATGAAAGTTGGCGTATAAAATTTGAAAGGGTGAGGGAAAATGGCTTCTCTAGACTGCAAGGTCTCTGGGTGCTGCGTGAGATTGTTTTCCCAATCATTATGAAGCTGCTTACTGCATTATGCGTTCCCTACGTATTAGCAAGAGGTGTGTTTCCGGTATTTGGGTACCCGTTAGTGGTTAACTCAGCTGTCTATCGATTTGCCTGGTTGGGATGCCTTAGCTTTAGTCTGCTTTTCTTTTGTGCCAAGCGCTTCCATATCTGGTTCACCAACCTCCACAATTCTATACGTGATGACCGGTATTTGATTGGTCGTAGACTCCACGACTACGGGGAGAACTTAGACGAGAAGCAAAATGGTTCTTGTGTTGCCCTAGAGGCTCGAAGTTCAAATGAAAGTGGTATTGGCATGATTCAGCAGAATCAGGAAGCTGCAGATGTAGGGATAAGGCAGAGGCATGCTCGCCTGGATGCATAAATTTAGTACGTTGAATAGTTGGTGTACTACGTGTGAGTCGTTGAATGAGAAAATGTGATACCAGGTTGTCGGGGTGTTATGGTATTCGAGTTTTGTATATAATTTGTCAGAGATTCTTTATGTAGGAATTAGTGAGATGGTTTGTAGATAGCTTACTCAATTATTTAACATGTGATTGTGTAATCGAAGAGTTGACGTGCTGCTATTAACTATAACAAAAATAATTGCAATTATTTTTGCTTGTGAGTTAACTGATTGTTGAATGTATGTGATATCTTGGAGTTCTTTAAGGTAGCTTGAAATTCAATGTCGGGATGATTAATGCCCAATTTTGACCGTAAGATGATTCATGATTCTCCCGCCTGCATTTTTGTTTAGCCAACTCTATTATCAAGGAAATGAGGAAACGGATGTCAATTGAATTATATCAAACGGGGCCAAATGGCACCCCCTATTGGTTGGGTGTTTGTGGGTCTTGTTCAAATGGGGGGTAGCCAGACACCCCACCAATAGGGTGTCGCCACTTGGCCTCCCATTTGTTTTACAAAATTGTCACTTATTCTTTGATTCGTGGGTAACGTGTGTTAGCTATTGGGTGATATAAACGTTACTTTCATTCCGAATCTAACACCACTCCATTGGATGCTATTCGACCTTTGTTACATGTACATCAGGGTTTGTGTATGTCTCATTTCTCAAGTTTCAAATGTCAGCTCTTTCACTTGGTGTTCCCTATTCTAAGACATCAAGTGGTATTTCATCATTAACTGATGAAAAAGATGCATGTGAATAATTTATGCTATTTATATCTTGTACTTATCCATATCTTTCCATTTCTTCGGAATTGTCTGCTCATAGCACGATGTAAGTGTCCGATTATAGCACGACTTGCCGCTTCAATGGCTTGATGTTAAAGACGACCAGCTCTATAATTTTTATACTCATATCTTCCAAAAACAAGTTGTGTAGCTTACGGTTTGCAATCCCTACTATATCTGCCTTTGCAGTATTTACATATTTAGTACGTTTCGAATATAACACATATCACGCAACAGTTGGAGAAAATAAAAGGTTTTCAAAGTTATGAATAAAGTGACTTGAAAATTTGTTGAGAACTAAAACTCCACAAGGAAATGCTATGAAAAGAACCGTAATAAATCTTTATGGCAAATATTTAAGATGCATTCTGCATAGTGCAAATCACGAAAAAAAAAAAAAACTCGTTTATTGAAAGGCGTTGGAGACTTTCCAGAGCCTTAAACATCCAAAAACTGGATACAACACCGGGGCATCAAAAGAAAAGGAAATTCACAGGTTCTTTATTATTTCCTCACAAAATCCAGTCAGTCCACCTTCTGTATCAAAGTTTAGCTCAACAATGTAACAAAATCAAGTTCTTGTACAGTACATAATTCCACCTTTATTTGACAGACGGGCAACTATTCATTCAATGTCAATGATGCGACCTGTTCGTCCAGGCTGCTAGCCTCGTGCTGAGGCGCATTCCTCAGGACCTGCATAGCCTCTGCTACCTTGGCTTTAAGTGCGTCTGGTGACTCCATCAAGTGTAAAACCTCTGTTTGGTCCATTTCCAAAAGCATGCCGGTCACCTTAGCTGCTGATTCAGGCTCCAACTGATGTATAAGTGGGTATAAATTCTCACCCAACATCTGCAAGCACAGACATGGGATCTAACACGTTATGGACACACTAACAAGTGGTTTTTGAGATAGGACATGCCACTTAGCGTGTCCAACTCATGTTCTAGAGTGTAAACTATGCACGTCACATTTAGAGGAGAATCCAAGCTTCAAAGCCCTTTTTTAACGAGTACAAGTTTAAAAGGCTATGGATTGAAATATTGAATGCTTACCATCCTGTGTTCTGAAGGGGGCGCATTTGCAAGGGCAGAAGCCAAAGTTTGAACTGGAATTCTCTGAGAAATCCGCGCATCACGCAGTTGAGGGCTGCCTATGTCACGTGGAAGGGCAAACCTGTCTAGTCCAGAGAAACCTTGCACAGAAACATTAGGCTGAGGATATCGATACGCATGTCCCCTTGAGATTACCTGTGCCATAGCAATGCTTGACGCTTCATAAAATGTTTCAAGAAAGAAAGGCACAATTGAAAATGCCACTAACCTGTTGCTGCATCACTGGAAATGGCTGTAGGCTCTGCTGTACAGAATCGACACTCGAGCGTCTGCCACTGGGGTACAACCCTGGCTGTCCTGGCTGAACCAGATTTGGCATGAATGACCCAATAGGTCTCATACCCGGAACAAACTGCATTTAATATCCAAAATCATCCCAATTCATAACTGGTATAAGCACGAGTCAAAAGCTTAATAACTTGCAAGTCTACCAAGTAAATTGCAAGTTTACCACCGACATCGTTTTTTCTAGGATAGATAAATATTCCTTAACCAATAAATAATGTTACTTCATGTTGACATAAGAATGAAAGAATATCTCAAACATCTGAACTTTTGACCAAAAGATATACTGTCAAGAATGTAATATACCATAGGAGAAATTATAGAAGGTCCAGTATGTCCATAGTATATTTGTTGCCCCGGTCCAGGATTACCAGGAGTGTACATTGGCATATGTGGAGTGACTGGAGTACTTGGCCGCATCTGAGAGAATTGAGCCTGGAAAATATAATCAATAGAACCAACAATCTCATTTAATTTTACAAAATATGTACTAAAACTGAGCAACTCTGAGCACATTGTATACTATGATAGTCAAAGTGCCAATAACTTGATTGAATACGAGAGATAATTCCACGAGAACATTGATATCGAGTTCTATGTTATCTGTCATGATTTCTCAGGTTTAAAACGTGAAAGCATAGATTGGAGGGGGAAAATGAAATCGTAGAAACATACCTGTAACCTTGCTGTTCTAACTTCCTTTCTTTCTGCAATAGCAACATAAAGAGGTTTGCTACCAATCATCTTCTTGTTCATTTCCGAGATCTGCAGTTAACAAAAAACTAATTAGGCCTTTGACAGAAAAAATGAATATGTCTTGTACGTAAGAGGGGCTTTTCAATAGTAAATTTAAACAAATAAACGTGTCCCCATTCTAACAGCTTAATCTCTTAGATGAGGTGGTTCGATAATACATACTGCTTTGGAAGCCTCTTCATGAGTCGAGAATGCAACAAAGCCTGAGCCTTTTGTTATCCCTTTTGCATCACAGTTAACCTGCATTATAGTAGATTTAGTAAACTATAGTCTACAAAATAACACAATTAAAAGATCGACAACAAAGACATTATACACGAACCTTGCATGATGTTACAACACCAAATTGAGAAAACAATTCCTTAAGCTTATCATCGTCAATGCTATCATCTAGATTCTTGATATAGAGGTTACTTAATCCTAACGATCTTTCACGAGCCTCTTTCTCAGCCTGCTCAAGTTGGAGTCTTAATTCACGTTCCCTCTCTGATTTCTTTTTGGCTCGTCCAACGTACCATTCCTTGTCATCAAATTTCTTACCATTAAGAGATTCAACACATTTAGCAGCATCTTCAGCATTCTCAAAGTTCACAAATCCAAAACATTTCGAATTTCCATCTTCATCCCTCATCACCACTATACTGGTAACTGATCCAAATTCGCCAAATATTTTCTTCAGATCTTCTTCACTTATTGATTCAGACAAATTCTTTACAAACACGTTGGTAAAATTTGTCTTGTTCTCTCTTTCTTGCTTGCTAACAAAATGTCCTACATAGACTTCCTTGTCATTCAATAACATGCCATTCTGTCTAATAGCTGCTTGGGCAGCTTCCTCAGTGTCATATTGCACGAAACCATAGCCCTTCGACTGACCAGACGCATCTGTTTCAACTTTGGATGAAACTATGTTCCCAAATAAAGAAAATATCTCATACAGCACCTTGTTATCAATTGCTACGTCCAAATTCTGCAAGATCAAATTATATATTAATTTCTTCAAAATTAAGCAAAAGAATAAACTAAGGGAAAAAGAGTACCTTAACAAATATATTTGCAGCACTACTTCTACGTGAGCTCGAATCTCGATTAGAATATGATACTCGGATATGTTTTCCATTTAGATTAGTGAAGTTCAGCTCCTTCAAGGCTCTCGCAGCTATTATGAACACAAAAGAAAAGCGATTATTAGGCCTACCAGGAAAGAAAAGGGAGCAATGAAATTTCAAAGTTCCAAGCAGATAAATAAGTTAAAATGGAGACCAAGACAGTGTCAAATGAAAGGATGCTTAAACATTAAAAACTTCAAATATTTTTTAGCTTTCAACTTAGATCCTTTTTTCTTCATTGGGTCAATTTGCTCCAGATTTATACAAAAAAATTGAAATATTATTGTGTAAGATCTGAGAAAATAATACTAAATATTCATTGAACACAAGGCATATCGTAGTATAGGATTCAAGAACAGTTCTTCCACTCTTCTACCTACCATCATTTTAGATTATTCCCTTCCTAGCATTTGTCCATAACATTCAGTTTTCTTGGTGCGGAGACTAAACTTAAAATAAATAAATAAATATTATCTCTAATAGCATAGCATCAGATCAAACATATCACGTTTCCCCGTGATTCGATTATCAAGATTGACAATCTTCGTAATCACCCTTTTATCAAAATAGACTTGTTCGAATTCCTCCGTCACTTTTAGACAAGGTACGAGATTAATTTCATGGATTCAGTCCAATAACACGACTGAATAAAACAAAAAGCACAAGAACTGTTCTTTGTTTAGAAAAAAGATACATAGAATTAAAGCATACCATCTTGAGGGTTACTAAAATTGACATAACCATATCCAAGTGACCGCTCAGTAGCGTGGTCCATGCAAATTTTAACCGACATCACGTCTCCCTTTTGGCTGAACACCTCTTGTAACTGGGACTCGGTCACGTTCGGGTCGAGGTCACCCACGTAAAGCGCTGTCACTGGCTGTGATCCGCCGTCTGCGATTGCCGCCATCTAAATTCAAATAATTTCTCTTTTTCTGAAAAAAGATATTCTTGTCTTTTCTGTCACGGAGGTGGTTTCCGAAGCGGACGGAGGCGGCGACGGCGACTAGGGTAGAATAAAGTAGGAGAGGAATAGGAATTTGAAGAGCAACTTCGAAAAACACGCTCGGGAAAACTGAAGCTAGCATGTTTTTTTATAGTTGACGGAGGTTCGAAAGTGGGTCCCACAAACTGGGCTCAGTAGGTGGAACTTGTGATAGGAATAAGCTGTTTGCCAAATGGCGCCCCTATTAGATGGGAGTGCGATGGGGGTCTGCCCTTGGTTTAACCGGGATTTAATCTCGGGCCAAGAAGCTCGATTCCTTGTGATATTATGAAATGAGTTTTACTACGTGTACATCGATCTCACAATGGGGGTACGCGATTTTTTTATTGGGCGTGGACCGAGGTGGTGTCAACTAACACATGTACAAATAGCAAAACCATTTTGAAATTGTTTTTGAATCCTTGTGTTAACGGGAATAGATTAATTTGATATTGGACATTTCTTTGGAAAAAATAGTATTTTAAATATTGATTTATTTAATAATCTACGTGTAAAATATTTTATTGTGTGAATATGTGATTGAAAACAAAGATATAAAAGAGAGAGAGAGAGAGAGAGAGAGAATAAACGTAGGCAATAAATGTAATTGTAAAATCAATCTTATTACAATAAGGAGAGAAGTTAACGTTTTATTAATTTGTTATTTGTTTGATCACATGTTCCATTTTATTTGAAACCAGTTATGTTTTCATCAAGGTGATGTAGCAGTTTAATGATGATTTATATCGTTAATAACAAATTATTTGACTATAATGAAAGCATAAGGATCAATGACTTGTTATTCACACAATAGGTAGGAATCAACGTTTGCAACTTTTTGTCGGGCATAAGGTTAAATTAATTTCAAGAATTTACGAACACGGAAAAAAAAATTATAGAGAGAGACGGAGAAGACTGCAAATCTTGAGTTCGTATCAACTCGAATAATTAGTCAGTTAAGAGTCAAAATGTTCGAGTAGAGGGACAAGTGAGGTTCCGTAGCTAGATGAAGTAGACATGATTTTATATTTTATTTTATTTTTGCTAGAAAATTGATTTAATAAGGGTACATGTATAGTTTTTGTCAAATTTCCGGAAAAAAAAAAAAGAAAAAAAAGAATGAGTGACAAAAATTTTGTGGAATGCCATGTATATTTGGAAAAAAATGGCTATAATGACAAAAATTTTGTGGAATGCCATATATATTTGAAAAAATAATGGCTATATATATAAAACGATTTTATGAAAAAATTAAATAATGGCTATATATATAAAACGATTTTATGAAAAAATTCTTACATATTAGAATGTAACTTATATGGGGGAAAGAAGAAAAAGAAAGTAAAAAAAAAAAAAAAATCGAATTCGTACTTTAACATTATTTTTCATTTTCTATGTGAAGTAAAATAGAAAGAAAATAATTAATCGAGAATTTTATATTCAGTTTTTTAATACTAAGTATCTCACCTAACATACCTTTATATCTTCTGCCAACCACCTCTTGACCCGATAAGTAAAAAGTATCCTCGACATAAAGAATTAACGAAATGGAAAAATTATATGTAAAAAATTAAGTATGGTAAATTTCAAAATTAAGAAACAAGATTTAGAATTTCAAAAATCAAATATTAATTAAATATATTAAGGTTACAATTCTATAATCAAAAAAATCTACATGTCTTAATTTATTCATCGGTCACAAATCAATATTTTATGGGTCACAAATTATAAAATTAATTGGTCACAAAGTATTTTTCAGTTACAACTTAATAAATTGTATATCACAATCACATTTTTTAGATCATATATTATTTTATTGGTCACAAACACACTCACCCCATCTCATCCCATCCCACCGACATCGTCGCCATGATTAACACCAACACCATCGCCACCGCCACTTCCGTGTTGGATCGCCACTTCACTGCCGCAACTACCATCATAACCACCACCACTAAAAGACTACCAAAAAATCAGATCCCACGTCGAACTTCACAGCAACTGCAATGTTGTGACACGACCACCACTAACTCGCTAGACAGCAACATCACCACCACCATTGCCACCGCAACCAAGATCACAACCATTGTAAACTGCATGGATTGGCCATCGCGCTCATCCCTGCTTCGATCCTAACTCCTAATAGATTCGTCCAATCTACCATACTTCTCTCTCCCTCACACACCACAAGTCCAATCGCCGATGACCCCTTCAAACTTCGACATTTCTATATGCAGCACAACCCGTTCGCACACCACACATCACAAGTCTTGCTGCCCTTTCTCTTATCTCTCGATTTTCTTTCTCGTACACGAAATTGCCATAAAAAATGCTGACACATACGAGAACACCTAGTCAAAAATACGTCGCTAGCGACATTATGATGACTCTGTCGTGTTGCAAACAGCATTGTGCACTACAACCAACCGCCTCTCGCAGCGACCGTTTGAATATTGACAACAACCCTAATTTTCATACGTGTTTTTCTCATGGCTGCACCGACTGTGGATTTAGTTATTGACAACAACCCATTGGGGCGGGGCAGTGTTGCGTCGGGGCGGGTTTTTTTGCCATCACTAGACTGATTTTTGAATTGTGATCTTTAAAATTTTGGTTCAATGTAATTTTCACTTAACAAAATTAGTTTTGACCTTCCTCGACATAAATAAAAAAGTAATAATAGAATTTGATTAAAATAAGTCAAAAATACAGAATATTATTGAGAAAAAGGAAATAAATTTTGTCACACAAAACCATACCATTTTTAAGCTTATTAATACTTCTACTCAGTAACAAAGAACGTAAAATAACGATATTTTATGATATAATGTTGTTTTAATTTTTTGTAAAAAATAATATTCTTCAATTCAAACAAAATAAAGTAGTTTTATAATGCACGATTATTTGTTAGTACATAAGTAAATATGTATGCCAATTATCATGCAAAATAAAATTTTACTCAAACAAGAATTATCATATTCAATTTCAAAAATGTGATTTTTAATATCAAAATAGATCGAACAAATTTCTCAATTACTATCTCTAACTAAAAAAGTATCATCATAGATGAAATTTCAAATGTCTTTGATGCCGATCCTTCTAAAAAAAAGTATTAATAGTAGAAAAAATGGAATTTCCGCAATAAATGCAAACCCCTTTGATATGATTTGAGTATACAAATTCTTGTTGCGCTCAAAAATGGATTTTGGTTAGAACCATTATGAGTCGTCAAAAAATTTCAATAACTGATAATTACATTTTCTATCGATTTAATTTCCATAAAAAATTCTGACCTTAATAAGGTTTTCGCTTAGGAATTAGACCCTCAAGTTGTTTGAACCGTATTTGATAATCGATCATAGAGAAAACTTTATATTAGTTTGATACGGTTTTATCATCGAAACTTATCGTATTAAAGAAAAGTTACTTTATTTCGAAATAATAATGAAAATTGAATCGGATATCAACTAAAAAACAAAAGTTACACTTTTTTCTCGGTCCCCCACTTTAGATAGAATAAAAAAGGTATCATCATAGCATTACCAAAACTATCTAACAACCAAACTACTACGTTGGAACAACGACGTAAATGGTCCAATATTCAACACTAAAAGAAATCACTTTTGAAATTATAAGTGATTTGTCTTCTATCAGATCATTGTCAATTCATTTAATAAATTAATATAATATTAATATTCCGGATAACGTAAAACAAATAGAGTATGACAAATATAGAAAAATAATGATTAAATTTGAGACTTTGCACCAAATATGCTACTGCATGGAACCTTCGTTTCAATTCCAATGTACGTTTGCTTAGCCGCGTTAAAGTGCAAGAAATTTCCTTTTTCTTGTGATGGTAATCTAAATTCTTAGTATTGGATTTATATGCATTCTCACACGCTTAGACTATTTAATTAAATTATTATATAAATGTTAATATTTTATTAAATTTCGTAATATTTTCAAGAATTATTGATAATCGGTTGAAGTTATAAATAAATAGAAATAAGTGGTAAATTCTTATGGGTACCACAAATTATGTAGACAGAACGTAGTTTGCCCAATTATAAACGGTTCACAAACATTGGCTTAGAGATCTTAATTAACATTCGGCAATTATATTGAAAATAAATATCTTGCGATTGAGATGGATTTATTGAGAGAGTGAAGCATCGAAGCTCATCAACGAACCTCCATCAGCGATTATCAATGACGTATTGTCAATAATGTTGTTGGCAATTACTGGCCCTACTTCGATCACTGATCATCTAAAAAATTAAATTCTTTTGATATTTTTTTTTTATCTAATCAATAAATTACTGAAAATGGGTTAAAATATCAATTTGTTGTTCTTTTCATAATATTATTGATGGATGAGTTACTTTTTTAATTCTTATTTTTATTCCGAGGAAATTTTCCATTAGTATTTACTTTAAATACATTATATTAAATTAATTAAATTATTTATTTTAATCTTAAATAATTAATCGAAAAGCTATTGGTAACTTTTTCTTTATTACCAACATAATTGTCTAACAATAATATTAATTTTAAAAACTTTTATTACTCTATTTACGGACACAAATTCTACATTTTTCCACTTAAAACAATTAAAATAATAAAACAAAAAGGAAGAAAAAAGAAAGAAATGAAATGAAAAAAAGGAGATATTCGTTCATCTTTTTTCCACAACCCCATGTTGTCCTTTGATCGTCATATCATAAGTCAATCCTTGTTTGATCATCAACATTTAAGAGTAAAAAAAATAACCGATTTACCCTCCAATATCTATAACCCTCCTAATCCTATTTTCATAAAGAACATCCGTTGTGAACACATCATAATATAGAGTCCAATGATCATATCGTAGTAATATCGATCTCAAGTTTGATCACTTGATAGAAAATTCCTCGGAGTGACGATCGTTTTAACTAAATTAATAATGAAATACAACTTGCAAGTAAATGATCCGAAATTATTTCACCCAAACTCTCAAAGTACCGATATTGATCTTCCAAACAAGATATATCACATATTGGCACCTCAAAGAATCTGAGTTAGAAATTAAGGATATATTACCAATTTAGAATTTAGATGACTTGTTTCTAGCGATCACAAGTCATCTACGTGGTCTCATTCAATGCTTGCTAATTTGGGTGACCTTTAACCTTGCTTTCAAATAAAATGTGACCTTCGATTAGTTATTATTGAGATGAGGTGATAATATATGCTAAACTTTCACCACATGACCATTAGAGGTGGCCTAATGTGACATTTAGCCCTTGTTTGAACATTATTTTTTGGTCAAGATGCATTTTAAAATAGTGTTTTATTGAAAAATGTGTGATTATAAAATAAGAAAAAAAATTTGGGTTTACGCATAAAATAATTTCATGGGTAAATATGTGGTTAAAAATGATTTTTGAAAAAAAAAAAATGGGGGACCAATGTTTGATTCCATTTAATTTAATTTACTTTAATTTATTTCTCTTCTATCGGTAAAACCAAAAATTTTACTCACTTTTTAGCCACAAATTCTCTAAAAAATACTATTCAAAACAATTTTTTTTTTTTTTAAAAAATAAAGGCCACGAAACGGGGGCTTAATATGTAATTTTGCAGTGGCAAGATATAAAATTGTTAATTTAATGTGACCCTTGCTTTGTTGCATGTGAAAATGGGTTATGATATTTGTATTTTCAAGGCGATGATGTTAAATATGTCTAAAATTTCTCTTATTGAAATCGAGTTACATTATAAAGTACACTCCCAGAATGTGATTACTAGTGTTGACCTATGTGACGACATCTAACGATTAGTTTTACAATTTCGATATATGAAAATTAATTCTCGAATAGCTTGATATGAAGTGTGACACTGAATTCCCTTTAGTAACCATCATTGTTAAGACACGTAGTTTGTCATATATGAATTTGAATATGAAATTGGAATTTTCATGGACTCGACGTTATACGTGTCCAAACTTACCTTGTTATGACCTTGATTGTCAATAAGTTGTGATCGATCTACAATACTTCCAAAAACTAGCCTTGTTTAGATAATTAAACTTACTTTGTTGTGACCTTAATTGACAATATGTTGTGATCAATCTACAATACTTCCAAAAAACAACCTTGCTTTGAGAATTAAGCCTGCATGCAGGGCTTAATTTCATAGTCACTGTAGTGGCGGGCCCCACCCATTGTATTAAAAAAAATGTGGCACCCACCCCCCATGTGCGTAACTTGGCAGCCTTTAATTCTAGCAAGGTTTGCTTAGATTGCTTGGTATGGTGAGAATTAGAGTTGTGATGGAGAATATTCCATTTTATTAAAAAAAATGTGGCACCCACCCCCATGTGCGTAACTTGGCAGCCTTTAATTGTAGCAAGGTTCGCTTAGATTGCTTGGTATGGTGAAAATT
>CAIGRO010093909.1:0-14668 GCA_903798355.1 Fraxinus baroniana | reverse complement strand
AGAATTGATTTTGAATAGTGATATGATGGGAAATGTGTGGTTGAAAAAGAAGAAAAAATTATTGATGTGATGGAAAATATTATTTTATTGAAGAATGTGTGGTTGAAAATGAGAATTGATTTACTGTAGAATTAGAGAATCCGTACCAAACAGGCTCTAAATATAAAGAGAAGTTTATAAACTAGAAAATTCTTCATTTTAAAAAGTCGGTGGTGGGGTGCTACTAATGGTTGGGATTGCTGTCCAACCCCTAGTGTAAAGTCGTGGCGTGTGAAGTAGGGAAAATGGTTATGACATTCATTAATGACGATTTGACAAAGAAAATGGGAGAAAATGTGAACGAATACTACTTCCTCCGTCTCAATTATATAGACTTTGTTTCGTTTTTCGGACGGATTAAGAAAGCTTCTTTAATGTAATTGAAAAATAAATTTTTGCCAAATTTTTTTCTAATTTACCACTATTTAATTTTTAGTATGTAAAACTAAATTATTGTTGGAATTAATAAAGAATTTGAAGAAGAAGAAGAAATGAGAGTTTTTCCATATTTCCAAGAAGTGGGAAATGTGTGTATTTAGATGATTTCAAAACATTGACATACTAAGTGGAGAAAATTTAATAAGGGTATATTGGTAAATAAATACAACAAAATATTATACATTAGGAAACATGTCTATATATTTGGGACAAAAGAAAAAAGGAAACTCAGCCTATATAATTGGGACGGAGGGAGTACAAATCAGTGTAGAAACGGCAAGGTGAGGAAATATATGTAAAATTTTTGTTGCTTAATTTAAGGAATTTTTGTGTATAGTCCCACATAATTCGTAATTAATGTGAAATTTCTGTTTACTATCCAAAAAATAAAAACTGTTTACTCTTTTATCAAGCTACTAAAGTCGAGTAATAGAAGTATAATTTTCTTAGGCCGTTAAATCCCACTCGAGTGACGGCACCAAGGGTCGATTATTATGTTACATGAACATGAAGACATTGATAAAAAATGTTTCCCTGAAAATTTCAACTATACTTTATTATTAAGCCCATGTTTGGTATGTATTAGATTTTAATTCAAATCCAAATCCAAATTAATAATTATTTTAATCACATATTTTAGAAACTCATAGCTTTTCAACCACACATTTCATTAATTTTTATCAAAATGTACTGAAAATGTGATTTTAGCCCCTGTTTGGTAGTCATTATTTCCAAAAAAGCAATCTTTTGATTTTTAGGAGAATATGTGATTAAAAAGTAGGAAATTGTTTTGGACTGTAGAACATTATTGGTGTGAATATGTGGTTGAAAATTATAAAAAGAAAAAAAGAGTTCGAAAATAATAACTGTCAAACATGGACTTAATCTCCACAAGGGCTAATTTAGAGATACCTCAACTTGAGTAGTTGTATGCACTTAATTTGTACATGTGCGCAACCACACATCTTCAACCACATATTTATATGTCTTTGGCTATATATTAGATTATCGATACAAACAAATGATGTATTTTGTATAAGCAACGAACATTCAACATGCTTCTCTTTTTTTAATCATATAAATCAATAATGTTCGATCCAACATTTTGAACATGACCTCTGAACCTGTACGGTTACATGACAATAATAGATGTGACAAGAGTCGAATTATAATAACTTGTCACCATAAAGCAAATAGAACTTGACCTGTATTAGTGTGTATCATTAGCTTGAAGCATGACCTCGTATACGTCATGTATAGTAATGCTAATAATAAAAACAAACTTAGGACATGGATTTTCTTATGTCTGAAAATTACTTATAAATTTTGCGTTGGCAAGACATCACTTAGTCTAAGCCTGCTGGGGGTACCTGTCAAGGCAATCGAGCCATGGATTCCTGGACGGCTTCCTGATGCGACGCATTGATCGCCAAACAACGCTGTTGCATTTAAAACCTGACCCGAACGCCAGTTGCCAGACACGGTCTCCTCGTTTGACTCTCTCCTTCGCCTCAAGATAGGCCAGTTCGTACCAAATGCTACTGCTCGACGTGTTGCCAAAACGGTGCAATGTAGAACGGGATGCTTCAAGATTCTTTTCGCTCAGTTCCAGATTCCTCTGCAGCTCATTGAGCACTGTTTTGCTTGCGGCGTGCACACAGAAATGCTCGAACGCAAGTTTGTAATCGGGAATGTATGGCTTTGTTGGCTGGGAATGCGCGCCATTACCGAATAAGAGCCTCCATACAAGTGTGGAGAAGAATAGGAGTTGCTCTGAAATGGGCAAGACAAGGGGTCCTAATGTTGTGATGTTAGTCTTGAGTGCTTCACCACCAATTTCTACCAAATCTTTGCTGACCTTTAATCCCTTGAACCTCTCACTATCTTCTTCTTGATGGATGCACCTGATAAATTATATACAGTTAAGTACATAAAAAACTAAAGCAAAAAAATGAAATAAAATGTATTTTTCTAAATTATTATTATTATTATTATTTTTCAAAACAAGTTTACCAAAGAAAAAAAGCCCTAGAAAAATATATCCACTTGAATAGTAAGAGCCCAGGGGCGGAGGCAGGGGAGGTCCTGGGGGGACTTGGACCCCCGCCACCCCAACAATTTTTATTTTTATTTTTATTTTTATTTTTTGTGGCGGTAAAAGTAATTATTAAATATGTTCTCAATTATGGTTCTAAAAATGGACGATAAAATTGGATGAGAATGATGACATTTGAAATTATAAATTTCAACCCACATGTTTTAATTTAAGAAATTATAGAGAGAAAATATTTATTTATGGATTCTAAAACAACTACCATGAAAAGAGATAAGTTGGAAGTCAGTATATAGTTAGTTAATAAAGACTTATGTCAACAATGTTTTATACCAGAAGTTCCTTTATGACTAGTTTTTCTATCACATTGTGAGCAATTTCCTCATTTTAACATAATGTTAAAAAAAATATTTTCGGGGGCCCCGTAGGCACCCACCCCTTCAACACCAGGACCCCCTACTTCGAGAAGCTGGCTCCGCCCCTGTAAGAGCCTATAAGTCTACTTCATATTATTGAGTTAGAAAAAGAGTATTTGTATACATGCTTAATTTCGTGTCTATTGCTTAATACATTAATTTTACTATGAAATTCCCTACTATAAGGATGCTTTGCCACTTTTGATTAATTACTTATAAGTCAATAACTTACTTTGAAGATAAATAAGTATTTTTTTTTTAATGGAAGCAAAATGAATTTAATAGAGAAATCAATTCAGGCAAGCACCGCAAACCTGTACTATTATTTGAAAAATTAATTAATGCTAAACAGAAATATAGAAAGAAGAAATTCCATACCTGAAGCTACGATCATCAGCACCTTTATGTGTCCTAACAATATGTTCAAGCCTGTACTTAGCAAAAGGGTAGTCACGGCGGCGATTGGAGAGGAGCACGGCGGAGCAACCCATCCGGAAGTAACAATTTGGAATAAGCATTGATCGTTCTTTTCCAGGGTACCAATTGTACCCCACCATTTCAGTACTTACCACCACTGCATAATTACTTGGGTTTGCTTTCAGCATGTCACTAGCCAGGTCCAATGCAATAATTCCAGCACTGCATCCCATGCCACCTAAGTTGAAACTCAAAATGTTTCCTCTCATCTTGTAGTGATTTATGATCATAGCCGATAGAGAAGGCGTCGGGTTAAATATGCTGCAGTTGACTACGAGAATCCCAACATCCTTTGGTCGAATGCGTGTGTTTTCAAAAAGCTCGTCTAGGGCTCCGAATATCACCATTGATGCTTCTGCTCGACCTTCTTTCATTGTAGCAATATTTTCCGGGTAACTTATTGATCTTGGGACGTAGGTTTCGTCTCCAATACCAGAGGACTTTAAGATTTTCTTCTGGAATTCGAGACTTGCTTCGTTGAATTTTCCTGATTTTCTTGCTAGCTCGATGAATTGCTCCTTTGTCACCTACATAAGCATGGAAACATCGATAATTTCTTTGACCTTTTATTAGTCTAGTGTTAGGTTGCACTGAAATGGAAAAAGAAAACATGACACAACGCTTGAAATTGATACAACTTGATGACGTCAGACACTTGGACTCGTAACTCGTAACATCTTATTAAAACAGTTATGTTGCTATAATAATATAATGACTAATGTTTAATTTAGAAAAGCTAATTGACATCAATTAAATTTTAGAAAATGATACAAGCTATCCAAAAAAACTTGAATCTTTTTTTTTTTTTTTTTTGAATATTTTCCGTATGAGATCTAAAAATAACTATCATTGAAAAATAAAAACCTAAAAAATGTCTAAATCTCCGAAACATTTTCTAGTTTTCTTAATATGTTCGATTTTCAGAACTATCTGAAACAGAAACACGGGTTGTGGCACTGGAGCTGTCAAAAAAAATAATCAAAAAATGGTGAGATATGACTCAGATATCATTTACCTTGAAATCATCACTGGGTTTGTAACATGCAAATTCAAGAAGGTAAATGGATCGAGGCCGAGACATGAAATATGCAGAGAGAGTAAACACAAAGATCCCAAGAAATGCCAGCTCGGTGGCAAGATCATAGCGTGCAGTGCTGTCCCCAATAAACCGCCACAGCTCCGCTCTGCTGAGGCTGCCTACCTCTGCGCTGAAAACCAGAACCAGAAGTGGTATGGTGGCCAAATAAATCCCATGATTTATCAGATAATGGTAACCCAGTTTCACATACTTGAGGTTAACCGACTGCACAAAGTCTGGCAGGCGACGACGAACCCTTACGGAGAATGTTAAGGATCCGGCATCAGGGCCAGAAGATTCAACGCCCCTGTTAACAATCTCTGTAGACAGGAGATGTTGCTCTCCGGCCATGTTAAAATAGTACAAAAGAAAGCTTCGAGACACACTAGTCGGCTTAACTGATATGTGTCTTGAGTACAGAAATTGATGGGTTTGATCAATATTTGGATAAAAATGTGGATATATATTGTGAATTCAAGTTAGTTGGTTGGTGAGGAGATTAAATGCAGGCATCAAAGGTTGGTTGTGCAGTTGGATGCTTTGAACAGCCATAAATTCTGGCATTTATGAGAAGCAGTTAGAATTCAAAGTCAGTGGGCATTGGCTTCTATATTTTTGTTTATGAAAACTTTTTTCTATGGAATTTGATTGCCATATTTTAATGTTCTAGGGTATGCTCTTAGCTGTTCCCAGCTCCATTTATTTATTTATTTATTCTGTTGTAAATCCAGGCGGTATTGGAGAGGCTTGTAATGACAAACTATATTGGAGAGGCTAGTAATGACAAACTAGATGATCATTGAAGGCCATTTTACGGTTGTTAATATGTTTGGCTTATATTTATAGCTAATTACAAATGCAAAAGCCACTTTTTTACTCACCTATTTCGAAGATCCACAAATATTACCTACTTAAACATCTCTTATCATTATGAATTTAGGATGTGTTTGAGTCACATTATTTTGAAAGAATGTATTCTGTAATAGTAGATTGATGGAGAATGTATGGTTGAAAATGAAGAAAAATTATTGATGTGATGGAAAATATTATTTTATTGAAGAACGTGTGGTTGAAAATGAGTAAAATAATGAAAATGAAAATTTTAATATATACCAAACATGAGCTTATAATATAAATCATTTATGATCACTTCTCTAACATATAATGAATTGTGTCGTCCATATTGACTGCTCACACTGGGTGAGCCAAACCAATTTAGGGTCCTTTTGGTATGAAAGGAACTTTTGAAATACAAAATTGCTTTTAGACCCGTTTCACTAATTTTATGAAAGTGTTTCTTTTAATTAGAAGGGTTCTTAAACAAAATGGTCCAATGTGATTTCCTCTAAAAACATTTTCGAAGTAGAAAGTTCTTTTAAAAATTAATTTTCAGACAAAAACTAAAGTAACTTTTTTCAAAAACTCCTCTACAAAAAGTAAAAGTAAAAACAAAAGTAATACCAAACAAGCCCTTACACTTCTATACAATCTTATTGGAAATCAATTTCAGGTTGTCCAAATTGATAGGCATATCCTGTATGCCATTATAAATTAATAACACAATTTATAAGCGTGTTTATGGGTAAGTAGGACTTGTTGAAAAGTGATAATGTGACATTTAGATGACATTGTCTAAATATCACATCAATATTGATCAATAAGCACTGTTTATAAATATCATTACTCATTATAAATATAGAAATAGATTATTTTTGTAATTAATTACTTTTACATAATACCTACCAAGAAAATAACAAATAAATTGTTCTTTAAAATTCTTGGTTCTAAGTATGCACCTAGTCATATTTAGCAGTCTTAACGTGTACAATAAATATAAAACGAGGACGGCCAAATTTGCTCCAAACTAGCTGCCAACCGGTCTTAACCATGCTTCATTCAACCTATTCTTCTCCTACACACGAGCACACCGTTATTGGCTAACGACAATGTATCCAAATGAGGGTTTTGTCATCATTGGCACTCCGACGATTGAGAAGGTAATCTAAAATGCTTCTAAAAGTTAAACTTACAATAACTCAAGTAGAAGAGTGCAAGATGAAGTTAAGAGAGAGATTAATAATATAAAAAGAAAATGCTTCAGTGAACTAATTATAGATAGTTACGATTGAAGGGACATTAAGATCTTTTACCTCTTTTCGAATACGTGTCATGACCAGTGGTGGATCCAAGATATGAGGTCAACCAAGGTGATCGTTGACCATTGATCGCCGACAGTCATAAATGACTGCAATAACGAGGAAAAAATCACAAATTAAACTGTATGAAAATTAAACATAAATCACATGTTAAATTATCGCCAATTTTAAATTTTCAACTTCCAACAACAATTTATTATTTATCACATGTCATTGTCATTTGTCACAAATCAAATTCACAGCCCATGTATATCAAATATTCTCAAATTTACAAATTCTCAATTTCATAAATCATAAACTTCAACTTTCAGCAACAAAATCCCTAATATTCTCAAATTCACAAAAATCTAAATCCTCACCGTCGACACTATATGCTCAAAAACACATCCATAACTCAGAAACATAATTCATAAAGTATAAATCATAAATGATAAATCAAAAAATTAACTAAATAATTATTATATTTTTCTTTTACGAATAGTGAACTAATTATAGATAGTTACGATTGAAGGGACATTAAGATCTTTTACCTCTTTTGGAATACGTGTCATGACCAGTGGTGGATCCAAGATATGAGGTCAACCAAGGTGATCGTTGATCATTGATCGTCGACAGTCATAAATGACTGCAATAGCGAGGAAAAGAATCACAAATTAAACTGTATGAAAATTAAACATAAATTTCATGTTAAATTATCGCCAATTTTAAATTTTCAACTTCCAACAACAATTTATTATTTATCACATGTCATTGTCATTTGTCACAAATCAAATTCACAGCCCACGTATATCAAATATTCTCAAATTTACAAATTCTCAATTTTATAAATCATAAACTTCAACATTCAGCAACAAAATCCCTAATATTCTCAAATTCACAAAAATCAAAATCCTCACCGTCAACACTATAGGCTCAAAAACACATCCATAACTCAGAAACATAATTCATAAAGTATAAATCATAAATGATAAATCAAAAAAATAACTAAACTCTAAAAGAACAAAACATAACCAAAAATATGAGAGAGAGAGAGAGAGAGAGAGAGAGAGAGAGAGAGNTTGAATTAATAAAGATAACCTTTGATTTATGAATTGAGATTTTTAAATCTCTGGGATCTTGTAATTTCTTCTTAAAAACAAAGGAAGAGAAACCAAAGGCAGTAGCTTCAATATTATTCAAATGGGGAGAGAGAGAGAGAGAGAGAGAGAGAGAGAGAGAGAGAGAGAGAGAGAGAGAGAGAAGGCTTGGGAATGTGGTGAGATTTCTACACAGAAAAACCATAAAACATGATATAAAGGTATGATTCTTGACTTGTAAAATGATTATTTTATATAGCAAAAACCAAAAAAATAATTAATTAAATATACTATTAATAATATTAAATACTTTAATTATAAAAAAGGTTATGACATTCCATATGAGTGGAAAGTATTGCCGTTGATTTCAAGCTTTTAGCCGTGCATTTAGATCGGTTAGGTTTTTAGTGTTGGCGATTCCGTGTACAAAATGACTAATTTGTAACATATTGTAAAAGTCAAGGACTTATGGTGCAATTTATATAAATTGAGTTATGAGATCTAGGGTTTGAGCTGAAAAAAGGAGAAACATTTAAGTGATCGCTTTTCCCCCTATTGGCACTCGAACGACAAAAATAGAAATATTGTCACCCTCATGTCGTCAAGTTCTCGCTCGAGCGACAATGAGTCGCTCGCCTATCTCTAGCTTATCGCTTGAACAACAGGTCGATCAAAAAACTCTATTTACTATTTTGAAGTATTTTTTTCGGCTCATTCAACCTAATTACCATCTCCTATAAATACTCAAGCCTATGCACTAAATTTGGGTGATTGCTCATTGTGCATTTTTTCTATAACACTTCCATATTATTCTTTGAAAATTCAAGAGATTGTTCTTGATACAACCACATATTGGGGGAAAACTCTCGAATCCATTGAATCCAAAACACATACTTCCTAAACATCCTTAGGAAGATATTTTATCAGTTGAATTTTAGAGGTTGCTAGAGGTTGAGAAAAGTTGGACTACAAGCGTAGGAAAAACACAAGAACTGGAAGTTCTTGAAATTCCACTTGGAAGAGACAATTGTAGAATATCGGGAACTAGTGGGTTCAGCGGATCTTGGAGGTTACACGAATTAGATAGGGAAATCTAGTGGAGTTGGCTTGGTAGCACCTTACTGTAAATTCGTATTGTTTATAATGGAGGTAACTGTCTTAGTCCCAGAGTTTGTATCCAGTTGGGTTTATCCGTCATCAATATTGATGTTATTTATTACTTTCTTATTACAAATTGCGGCAATTCAACTTAGGATAATTGGACTGTTTGTTTAACCATCTAGAAACAATTAAAAGTGACTTGATGCTTGTTAATTGTATAATTCTGCACATAAGGTTAAACTTAGTTAGTAAACTACGTTATTTCAATTGGTATTAGAGCATAAATTCGAATCCTGACCTTAGATTTCTAGATGAGCAATTCATTATCTGTCTCGCCATATTTTGATGGCAATAATTATGCTTATTAGAAGGCTAGAATGAGAACTTTCCTAAAATCTATGGATGAGCGAATTTGGTTAAGTGTGGTTAATTGTTGGACTGCCCATAGTTCTACGATTAATAATAAAGTTATCCATACTCACATTGCTAATTGGTCTAGAGCAAACTTAGATGAGTGTAACTGGAATAGCAAAGCCTTACATGCCCTATTTATGACAGTGTCCCCTGAAGAATTTAGGAAAGTATCTATATTAGGTTACTAAAGAAGTTTGAGATATTTTATAGACCACACGTGAGGGAACTCAGGCTGTAAAAAAATTCTAAGTTGCAGATGTTGACCACTAGGTTTGAAGAGATTAGGATGAAAGAGGATGAGACATTTGATGAATTCTATGCGAGCTTAAATGACATAGTTAATTCTGATTTCAACCTAGGTGAGAAAATGCCTGAATCAAATTGTTAGAAAAATCCTTAGATCTTTACCTGAGCAATTCAGGCCTAAAATCACTGCTATTGAGGAGAGTAATGACATAGACTCTATTAAGATGGAAGAGTTGGTTGGATCTCTCTAAACTTTTGAGCTGACATTAGCTAAACCTACAAACCATAAGTCATTAACTTTAAAAACTGTAAGGAATAGTCATAAAGAATTCTCAAATTCAGATTTTCCTATTGAAGGAAATTAACATACTTTGCTAAAAAGTTTTGTTTAGGAATAAACAAAAACCTCAAGAGAAGCATAGAAGTGGTCCTAGTGAGTCCAGGAAGAGTTCTAAAACTGCGAAATGTCATAATTGTTGAGGTTTTGGCCACATTAGGAGTAAGTGCCCTAGTGGTAGAAGAAATTCAAATAAGGCTATGAATGCTACTCTCATTGATGACGAGTCTAACTCGGAAAATCAGAGTGAGAAATCAACTCGTGGGGAAAGTTATCTTTACTACGAGAATTAAGAGTAGATCTAATAAGGGGAGTGAGAAGGCTGAGAGCATAAGTAGTAGTGAGATTTCGAAAGAAGATTCTGATAGTAAGGGAGATATTTATGAGGCTTATGATAGAATCTATGAGGAGAGTGTTAAGATTCTAACTAAAAATAAAGTCTTAAGTACGAGAGTCATAGAACTTGAGTCAGAGAAAGAAAACCTCGTAGTGAACATTCAAAAATCTACCTCAACCTGAAAGAGTTGAAATTTATGAATGAATCTTTAGATACTCAGGTTAGGAATCTCACTAGTGAGTTTGAGAAGACATCTAGGAGAGCTAATGAGCTGACAATTGAAAATGAAACCTTAGAAATTCGGTTAAAAATCTTCTATGGGACCTAGAGCATTCCAAGTCTCAACTTCTTGCCTTTCTAGTGGTTCTATACAGCTAGATAATATTCTAGGAATTGGTAAGCCTGCTGGTAATAAGGGAGGTTTATGATATAATAAAAATGATCATAATGTTGCTAATACGTCCACGACCACATTTGTCCCTGGTTCTGACCAGCTTAAAAATGTGCCTAACCCCGAACCTAAAAATAAGGGATATGTAGGACAAAAACCTACTAGACAGCATATGACATGCCAACCTACGAATAGATATCAACGATCACATACCTTTGGTCCTAGGTTTATCCTTACTTGTTTTCATTGCGATAAGTTAGGACACATAAAGTCTAGGTGTCGTTTCCTAAACATAAATAGAAATCGAAACTTAAATAGAAATAAGAATCATGATTATGTTGGTCAGATTGACTTCCTTAGTAATCAGGTAAGTAAATTCATCAAGTTAATGACACATATGACCGAAAATATTCCTGTCACTAGGCAAATTTGGGTGAAGAAAAGTAATATGAAAAACCTTGAAATAGATCACAGTACTCTTAAAAGTAAGAGTGTTTGTATACTTAATTGATTATGTATTTTTAGTGCATGCTCGTGCATTATCATTGTGTGACATTTATGTATGCATCATATTTTTTATTTGTTTTTTTAGGTAGAGAACCCATTCATATTTTTTATTTTTATTTTTGTGTGATCGGTACATTCATTCTTTAAAATAAAAAAAATAAAAAAACAAAAAAATTTGAAAAATCATTTTTACAAGCATAATATATAACATATTCGAATTTGTTTGTTGTAATCAAGTATGTTTTTAATCAATTAACCATAACATAGTTTGTATTGCGGCTTAGGTTATTATGGAGTACTTAGTATATGTGTCTTCATGTACCATCAACACTGCACATACTATGATATAGTTAGTGAGACTCTATCACGTGTGTGAGATTTGGGATGACAGTCACATGTTAGTAAAGTGACTTTGAACATAAATTGACCATATTTATAGACATAACCTCAATTTTTTCCCAGGTAATAAAAAACTCTCAATATCTTATATTCTTTTTCGAAGCCTATTTGACTCAAGCAATTAAGCCTACAAGGTTTCTCATAATCTGGTGCTTATGGTCAAATGACTTATGTTAACCAGCCTAAAGCTTAATAGAAAAAAGCCTTCACTTAAGATGTGAAAAATAACAATGAGCTTAAAATATTGAAATATGTAAAAATAAAATATGCTCAAAGTCAGGGGAGAAAAGAAAATATCCATACAAAATAAGCTTTCCTTTATAGGTCCTAATGTGCTTTACATGGTTTGACTTTCATAAGTAGATTAATACACTTATTAGCAGTGATGTTTGTTATGTCATTTCTCATAAAATTAAGGTTTGGAGTCATACTTACAAACGATTAGTGACACTTTACACATATGTGTCACTTATACAATTTACTCCATGTTAACTTGATCTGAGTATGTGGAAAGGTTTATTGTACATTAATTATACTTATGCATGCTAACGACTACATTTTTGAGTGATTATATGTTAATGTTAACAGTTTTTTTATCCTTTCGTCATTTGTGACCTAAAGGGAAAGATACGATTTTTGCTGTTGAATTAATAAAAAAAGGGCAGTGAAGTAAAATTTAATTTTTATTTTTGAATTCATTCATTACATGTCATAATGCTTGGCTGGTTGAGTTTTTGTGATGCTAATGTTTTTGTTGGTTTTTGGATTTAACATTAGTGTTACGTCTCAATCTAACTAGATTTGGTATCATGTATTTAATTGTTATATTTCCTGTATCACGTGCTTTTACACTGGATATTTGAGTTTTGAATTTCAAGAAACAGATTTAACAAGGAAAGCAAGATACACCAGTTTGATGAAGTTTGGGTAGTTTAAATTTTGTATTTAGTTTTCCTTGACTTATTGTATAGTTTTGTCACAGAATATCAAATGATGAGTTTGTTAGGTTTTTAATGTTGGCTATTCTGTGGACAAAATAACTAATTTGTAAAGTGTTGTAAAAGTCAAGTACCTAGGATGCGATTTGTACAAGTTGAGTTATGAGGTTTAGGGTTCAAGCATGAAAAGAAGAGAAACACGACCCCGCATTTTCGTTAACTTCTTCCCTATTGGGGCTCGAGCGACAAAAACAGAGCTGAGCACTCGCTCGAGCTACAGTGCGTCGCTCGTCTGTCACCAGCTTATCGCTCGAGCAACAGGTCAATCCGAAAACCCTAATTTGTTGTTTTTAAGTATTTTTTCGGTCCATTCAACCTAATTATCCTCTCCCCATAAATACCTAAGCCTATGCATGAAATTTAAGTGGTTGTTCATTGTGTCTATTCTCTATAACACTTCCATATTATTTTTTGAAGATTCAAGAGCTTGTTCATGTATTGATACAACCACATATTGAGGTAAAGATATCGAATTCATTGGATCCAAAACATCTACTTCCTAAACACCCTTAGGAAGGTACTTTCCCAGTTGAACTTTTGAGGCTCTTGGAGGTTGAGAGAGGCTGGACTAAAAGCGCATGAAAATCACAAGAAAGAGGAGTTCTTGGAATTCCACTTGGAAGAGACAATTGTAGAAGATCGGGAGCTGGTAGCTTCAGCGAATCATGGACCTTACAAGAATTAGATCATGAAGTCTAGTGGAGTTGGCTAGGTAGCATCTTACAGTAAATCTGTATTGTCTATAATGGAGGTAACTGACTTGGTCTTAGAGTTTTTACCCAGTTGGGTTTCTCTGTCATCAATATTGGTGTTATTTATTACTTTCTTATTACAAACTGCAGCAATTCAACTTAAAATAATTGAATGTTTGTTTAACCATCTAGAAACAATTAAAATTGACTTGTTGCTTGTTAATTGTATAATTCCGCACATAAGCTCAAACTTAGTTAGTAAACTACGTTTTTTTTCAAGGGTGTTCTTATATATCCATTGAGTAATTGCCTAATATCTTCTCGTCCTAGGATTTGCTTGTTAATTGTATAATTCCGCACGTAATGTCAAACTTAGTTAGTAAATAGGTTATTTCAAGATTCTTCACTTTTTTCACAAATCTTGACACTTCAATCCATAGAAATGGTTGTAGGTTCGTCCCTTTCTCTTTTCAAACCCCAATATTTTTTCTTTGACTCAATCTTCTATTTCAATGTGTATATAAAATTGGGCATTTGGTTGGACCTTTTTTTTTTCAAAGACCCACAATCACAATTAAAAACAAAAAACAAAAAGCCCAATCAATTATCTTCAACCTCTTTCTGCTGTGACTCTCTTCCCGATCGACGACGACGACGACTCCACTTGAGCCAACAAGTGCGACAGCATTCCCTCGCCAGGTGCTGACTCTACCACTGACCTTGACACTAATGTGTTCGCTTCCATAATATTCTTCTAACATAATTTTCTTATAAGTGAATCTTTCCTTCACACATGTTTTATGCACACATATCGTGTACTTATGGGCCAAGTAACTATTTCTAGCAAATTTTTTCGCTTGATCTTTTATGCACCTTTTAACATATTGATGTGATCATTGCAATGGTTCGCTTTCGCTGATTATCGAAGTTTTATTCGATTATTACGATCCTTACCTATAGCCTTTTATATTGTCAAGAGATAAAATTTTACATCAAATAAAGATAAAAATATAGACAAATTAATAAGAACTTGGGCTACTCATCTTAATAAGATCGACATTTTAAGATGAAATCACAAGTCTTAATATGGTATTAGAGTCCAACAAACTCCAACAAGCTTTACAATCAGATTAAGACTAAAAAAATGAGCAAATGGATTTCAAAATTAATTTACTCAAACGAGCCACTATCTTGTGGGGCGGGTGGCGTGCTGTCGTAGGCACCCAAAAGTTATCCTTAAATCTCTAAAACTAATGTAGTAATGGAAGTAAGGGTCGATCCCCATGAAGAGTGTGCAATTCAACAATTTTTGCTTCGTATAACGATTTGAGGGTTTTTTTTTGTATATAACGAAATCAACCTTATAACAAATAACAATGTAAATTAACGAGTTGTATTAAATCAATGAAACGAGTCTTGATCAAAGTTAACCTCCACCATTGGAGATTTATAACCATTCATCAATCCACAGAGAATAATCAATTCACATTTACAATATTCATCGTTGGAATAA
>CAIGRO010093904.1:0-11201 GCA_903798355.1 Fraxinus baroniana | reverse complement strand
AGTTTGTTCATATCAGCGAAAGCTGCCATCTATTGTATGTATTCTTTCGAAATAAATTGAAACTAATAAACCAGTAATTTCTATGTTTTGCACTATTGGCTATCTTGAGTGGCGTACTTATAGCATTTATAAGATACTCTATAAATAACAAATGTTCTTTTTCTTAGAGGGCTAATACTTGAAAGGAAGTTCAAAAAGAGTGAATTTGACTCTCCAAATTTAGAAAACCAACTCTCACTATTTATTCTTACTTACAATGATTGCATTTAATAAATTGCATATTTCAGTACTCTACTCCTCAAAATACATTTAAATTGATTGGTTATTGAAATATAAGACATTATTTTAAATAAAATATCAGAATAAATCAATAAATATTTATTCACGAAAATATATTTCGGATTAAAACCACCGCAATGTACGGTTCGTTAACAAATAATAAAATTGCCTTTTTTGAGTTCGAGTATCGTTCCATGAAAATTGATTAGTTCAAATTCCTATTACCTTGACCTTAACCGAAACAAAAATAAAATGAGTTGTTTATTACGCTAAACTTATAACTAAAATAATAATGCGGATGCAATTATGAGTGAGGACTAAACGAAATACAATTTATTTTAAATTTACGTCGAACTTTTCTTATGAATAATGATTGCACTAGGATTACGAATTCCTTTGTAATACTTCTTTTAAATCTAGTTCTACACTCTAACAAAACGATTGAAATATTGACGAATCAATCCTACTAAATTATTTAACAATCTCTTTCGAGTAAAGTCAAACATATTCTCATATAAGGCCCAACTATATCTCCATGACGGATGCGAACATATAAGAATACATATGTTTTTATGAGTACTTAAATACTCACATATGGCATAGCGGTATATTTATATCCCCTATCGGACCCTATGATAATTTATACCACGTCGAACATATTTCACTTCTTTCGAATGCATGAAATAAGTCATCACACTCACACAATTATATGCACAATAATTATGGAGAAAATAATCATATAAATCATTCAAATATTCAAAACGTATTTTTGATGTCAAGAATTGTTAAACTAAGAACTAAAAATTATACTACATAGTTCATCGATCTCCTAGTACAGAATTGACGTAGCATGGTGAAAAGAAGAAAATTAGAAAAATAATGAAAAAACGACATCACCAATTGAATTTTTCACTTTAATCTTCGCTTCGTGGTATTGTTCTTCACGTTCTTGCTCTTTTTTCCTCTCAAGACCCTTATGCATGTCTTTTAGGTCAAAATGAGGTATCCCCCGTGTTATGATCGAGTTTGGTTTATATAATGCCTAAAATATTGTTATCAAAGTAGAGTTTCAGTTGAAAAATGAAACAAAATCTCCCCAAAAGTTCGTACTATGTGGTTGTATAGTACATTTATAAGTGATCGCATAGAAGGACGTCCAACCATCAATTTTGGCCATGGAATGCATAATGTGGCCGCATCAAATTAGATCTATGTGGCTGCATATGTATACATTTTTTTTCCTATCGAACAGCTTTCAGTATTTTTGTCAAATCTTTCTCTCTCCATATCCGATTGAGGTGATTCAAAATGTTTCGGAAAGATAACTCAAATGGCTACAAATTTTCCAGAGGCATAGGATTTCCAACTCGAACATTTACTATGCCAAAAATGAGTCTCAAATTGAGATTGAAAATTCGAAGCATAACTTTTTCGACTAGAAGTTGATATGTGATAGTACTTAGACTATTTTTCATCCCTTTGGCTTCTTTCCTCATCCAATTGATGTCCAATACTCTCAAATATTCATCGTGAGGTTTGACGTAACTTTTGAGTATTTACATTTCAGTCCCCGAACTTTGTATTGTATACATTGAGCAATTTTCCGCTATATTTGCATTTTTATCTTTAATTTTTCACCAATCATTGAGTTTTACCTATAAAATAAGATATAACACAATTTATGTAGTATTTTATCCAAAAAAAAAGTAAAATATCATCATTTAAGATCTCGAATAGGTGTAGAAACTACACTTATCAATATTTCTTGATAAAAGTAAAATAAAAAGTCAAAATAGAGAGTATTGTTTGAGTGTATAAAATTTTTAGCTCGCTAAATTTGTAGATGTTCTTAGAGGTAGCAAAATGATCGAGTAGCTAGTTGATTTGGCTTGTCGAAGCTCGGCCCAAGTACAACTAGGGCTTGTTTCGGGATGAGATCGAGCACGAGCCTAGCCAGAGGCTCATTCGGCGAACCGAGCAAGGCTCAAATTGTGGGCTCGTAAAAAAAGTGACCAACATCGTTTAATAAAATAAAAAACTCTAGCTTGTGGGCTCTAGATAATGTATTAGTTGAAAATATTGGATTTGATCAGATAATAAAATTAATACAATTTGGTAAAATGGAATAGTGAAATTTACAAATGCACCTTGCATTTAGGATGTAACTATAATTTGCATACCATATTTTGTATTTTTTTTTTTTTTTTTACCAGTTTTCTGCATATTAGCATATCAATTGCATCCTAAGGGTAGGAATATTATACGTTTTGTATATGCTTATTTTCATTAATAACCAAGATAATGTATTAGTTGAAAATATTGGATTTGATTAGATAATAAAATTAATACAATTCGGTAACATGGAATAGTGAAATTTACAAATGTACCCTGCATTTAGGATGTAATTATAATTTGCATACCATATTTTGTAAAATTACGTTTGAATACTAGAGTTTTTACTCATGACTAACAGAAAACATATTTTACAGAAAAAAGTTAGAAATGCTTACATTTTGCCATTATAAATGGCTGAACATACCAAAGTACACCTAATTTTTTTTAAAAAATAACAATTTACACTCTATATTATACATTACTTAAAAACACTTTATATGCCATTTATTATTCTTCAAAATTGTATTTTCTATTAATCTTTCATCTAAAAATTAACATTTGTTTCTTGCATATCTCTTCCTCGTAAATTAGTTTTATATTAATTCAAGTATTTCAATACGTCATTAAATTCTTTTTTTTTTTTTCAATACACAAAACTATGTACTTTTATAACACATAACTATATATTGTTATCGAGTAATGCTATTTGTACATCATTGTGAACAAATGTACATATAGATGACATGGAAGATGGGAAAATATTACAATAACTGAATTTTTTTTTTATCTCTTTCTCTCTCTTCTATGTCATCTATCCGTATACAATTATATATACAGTGATGTACGAATAGCATTACTCATTTTTATCAATAATATTTATCCCTTGTTTGAGTCTCATTATATCAAAAACTTATTTTTAGCCATACATTCTCCAATAAAATAATTTTACATGTAAATCGAAAAATTTTCCTTAATTTTTAACCACATATTCCCCAAAAATCAATATTCCAAAACACATTTTTTTCTCTCCAAAATGGGGCTCAAACAAAGGCTTATATTTATCTTCTATTCTTTTTTGTAAAACAAAAAAAGTGCATAAAAAATTGAATGAATTCTTCAAAATTTGTTAAATTTGAAATGATATAAATTTATAACTTGAGCTTAAAATAAATAAGAAATTTATATTGAGATGCAAAAGAATAAATAGTAAAAATTCTAAGTTCGACCCAAATTACACCTAGAGGGGGTGAATAGGTGATTATGCAGAATTAAGATCACTTAAAAATAACAACGAGTCACTATTAATTATTTTCTAGATGTTTAATCATGCAATTCAATTATTCTTACGTTGAAATATCGCAGTTATGTAAGCAATAAATAAACTCAAGAATTGATCAAGGAGAAACCCATCTGGGCAAAAATTTCGGGCACTTTGCCAGTCAATAATCCACTATAAACGATTTATAACTTACAGTCTCTATCGGACTAGACGACGACACGTACTATATGATTTCTTGACTGCAATTTCAACCGCTCTCCTGAATTCTGTGCTTATGCACCAACTCCCAGTTGCAGTTTTCAAAACTCTCCTAGATCGCGCTCTCCTGCAGTGACTCCTAACTTTGTGAAATCGTCTATCTCCCGTTGATTCACGAAAAACACCACGTTGTTCAACGACTGGAACTCCAGTCACCTTCCATTGATTTTCAGAGATTCTGACAGACATAAAAGAAGCAGCAGTTTCGTATTTAGATTGTGAATTTGATATTTTTCTCACCGCCAAGAACAATTCACTATGTGAATAATGAAGGTTGAAAACTAAAGAGGATGCAGAGAATATGAAAATAATACGTTTGCTCAATGATCAACATTAGAAAAAATCGTTCTGTGGCGTTTGGATAATTATATGTAGGTTAGTGAATGAATGAGTCGAATAAAAAACCTTTAAAAAACGAATTAAAAATTCTCGGATAGCACCGTCGCTCGAACGAAGGGTGAGCGCCATGTTGTCGCTCAAGCAAAGGAGATGTGACAGTCGAGCAATGAAGTTTCTGTTTCTGACACTCGAGCCAAACCTTGGCACAATTTAGTAAAATTCCGCGCCGTTTTCCTTCTTTCCCATTCTCGAACACTAGACCTAAAATGCCTTAATTTTATCTAATTGCACAATACTTCTTGACTTTTACAACATATCAGTTTTAGTCTTTTTTGTTTACAGATTTGCCAATTACATTAAATACCTAACAAATAGTATCATACATTATTTTACATGATTTTCTAACAAAAAACTATTCATTGAACGTAACTTATTTAACTTCTATTTGGTGGGGATTAAAATCAATTTTTGGTTAAATTTTTATAAAAGTTAGTGAATTATGTAATTGAAAAGTTGTGAATCCCATGAAATATTTGGATAAAATTAATTATTGAAATAATGCAATAATATACCGATATTTGAAATATTAAGTACTCGATCAATTAGTTGTAGTATTTAAAAAGACAATTTTATAGATTAAAAATAGTTGAATTATATTAAAAATAAATTTGATTATCTTCTTGTACTATAATGCAATTCAATAAACTAGAAATAGTATTCAAGTACTTTATTATCTAAAAAAAAAAACCTAAAAACCATTGACTTACAATGTCTACTACTATTATTATTATTATGCTGGTTGATTATATTCTTGATAACCTAAAAAAATTTATTCAAAAATGAATAATTAGAAAATAATATGCAAAACATTGTACAATGTAGTATATGGTGTAATTTATTATTTCGATAAGCAACGTATATGTGTTGGTTTTGGGCTGCCTCTCTATTATGTTTTTGGGCCTCTCTATTTTTGTTACTTGGGCTTTGTTGTGTTGATTGGGCCACCAGTTTGTTGTTTTATTGATGGTGTAATCTTGGTCTTACACTTGGCATGTCTTGGACCATTGGATTAAGTAATTGGAGGGTTACTTTATAATCCATTCTCTGGATCCTTCGATTGGAACTGTTTTGTATTCTAGGGTTTCTCTTTTTCTTCTCTCTTGAGTGTTTTCTCTCTGTTTTCGTTTCTTGAGATCTTTTGGTTGTGATCTCTGTAATATCTTAGTGATATTCTTGGGTGTATTGTGTGTACACTAGTGTCGTGGAGTAAAAACTTGTATAGAAGAGGCTAGATGAAACTTAGTGAAGAAATCATTTCTTCATCCGGGCCCAAGGGGCGAAATTTCCTTTGTGTCCATCGATCCTGCAATTATTTTTTATGATTTTCATTTGTGTTGCACAAATTCTATTATGAGACCAACAATAAGGCATATTTGTAAATTTTTCAACAAATACTGTTTTTTATAATCATTATGCAAAATTTAGTATCCAAAATATAAATTTGGAAAATATTTTTGTGAAAATGTGAGTACACTTTATATATAGGATGTATTTCATAAATTTTCCTAACTAATAAAATTTTGTACATAACAGAAATGAGAATAATATAAGTTTCAATAGAATTCTTATAGTTATAATACACAATAAAAAATTGAAATGTAAAGATTACAGTGACAATTAGTTTACAATACAGACAAAATATATATAGATATAAAAATAACTAGTGACAAATAACTTAAAAAATCTAAAATTTTCTAAAAGAATTTTTTATTTTTTTTAAATATTTTGGATTAATTTTTTAAGCAGTGGCCTATCGCTTCGATTATTGGCTTGTCGATTCAACTGATCCAATTTTTCAGCTGAATTAATGTTCAAATCGAATCTGATATTTATGATTAAAATAAATTGTTGACATGCACTCTGTGTTCAGAGCACAGAGAGACGCAGTGCGCGACGGAGCGTGTCTCTGTGATGAAGTCTCCGTCCACCAGAAGCTTTGGAGAAATGGAGAATGAACGAATCACAAATGACTGCCTTGACTGCTGAAGAAAAAAAAAACACCAAAACGACCTCGTTTTGGTCGAGAGTTTCTACAGTAGGACAGACCTTCACTCTTTTTATATAGAGAAATGCTATTCATCCCCACTGGGGTTGAGCACCGGTCTATGTAGCGGCTAATGTGGCATTAAATGATAGGTGAAATTAAATAAGTCATTTAATTTCACCTATCATTTACCCACTCACATGCAGCCACATAGACTGGGGATTCATCCCCACTGGGGATNCCACTGGGGTTGAGCACCGGTCTATGTAGCGGCTAATGTGGCATTAAATGATAGGTGAAATTAAATAAGTCATTTAATTTCACCTATCATTTACCCACTCACATGCAGCCACATAGACTGGGGATTCATCCCCACTGGGGATGAATAGCATTTTTCTTTTATATATGTAGGAAATAAATTGTTGACATGCATGCATTCTGCCAGTCCATTGTCATGCCCAAATGGGTTCATCAAAATGTACTAATCTTACGAGGTTTATTAAAATATTTGAAAACTTCTGAGCAAACTTGCAAGTGGTTGACTTTGTCACTGTACCAACTTTTCGACGTTTCCGAAATTTGAGCGCGTAGTGCTGGATACACGCTTCAACTAACCCATCGCCATTCGAGGAAGATAAGCCGGGTCGACTCTTCTTAATTAAGTAGAGTCACTATCCTAACCGAAAGACTATTTGTATATGTAAATGGGGCCGTCCCAAAATGACAAGGACTTGTAGCTGGATAATTTCTAGTGAATTAAAAAATGCTGTTATGGAGGAAAGCAAAGGGATCGAATATGTTTACAATGATACTAGTGAAAATTATACAATGATTAATAGCATCGTATGGAAGAATTTGTAGAGTCCGACTTTCCTGCGTTCAGTGCATTAATTAATAGAGAGAGAAGTAGATAGACCGTGAGATCGAAATTCAACCTTTTGTCTTAAAATTAAAAAAAAAAAAAATCTAAGATGGGATTCGATGGGCATAACTTAACTTACGATAAATTAAAAATTAGGTTTAAGCCTTTATTTGCTTAGATGGATGAATAACAAATTTCTAAGACTTTTTTTTTATCTGGCAAACAGCTAAGGAAGCATTTATTCTCAATAGATAGTGCTTGGAGTTCAAATCATGTTTGAATTGATTAACTATTGACATATAAAAACATATGTTAAATGTGAGAGAGAGAGAGAGAGATGTTCATTGAAAAAAAATAAAATAAAATCAAAATAGAGAATACCCTAAAATTAGAGAAGATTGTTTTGACGAAGCTCTTAGTTGTTAAAAGGAGAAACAATCTACCGAGTACAGATATTTAACTCATATTAAGTATCGATGACATGTCACATCAAACTATTTTATTTAGTATCGATAATATGTCATATCAACCTATTTGTGTACAACATGTTCTTTATTTTAGAGAGTTAATATGATAAATGTATTCTATACATTAATATGTGTCGTAAAATTAGATCAATTATCGTCAATATTTAATGAATTGAGGCTTAATTTTATATATATTTCGTTTGTTAGGTGCAACTTGATGAAAAACAACAAATTGGACAAAATGAGCAAAACATTGGCTAAAATAGACTTAATTCAAAATTTGGGAACTAAATTGCAGAGTACTAATAATTGATTCAGACATAATGCCGATGATTGGAGAAGGGGTGGAGGTAATTAAATGGATTTGGAAGATAGAGGATCGAGAATATATCAAAAATGGATTAAAATGAATGAAGAATGAACAGTAGAGATTAAAGTGCACCAAATAGAAAAATTGTATAAGGGCGTGCGCACACGCAGGCCTGAACTCCATTTACCGAGAGCGAGGGGCCAAGGCCCCGCGTGAGCGCACATGCATTTTTCCGGAAAAAACGGGCAGACTCCTTATGTGATTGAAATTCTCCGTGTAATGCTATTGTTTTCAACTATTTAACCGAGAGGAACAACCAGAACAACCCACCACAGAATATATCATATTTTTTACCCCAAGAAGGAGGCTAGCACGGGTTTCAAAGACAATTAATATAAGAGATTGAAAATTCAAAGTTCAGGTTAAAGACTAACGTAGAAGAAATTAATTTTTCACTTTCCAATCATTGTTTTCAATTTCGGGTGATGTTATTCAAAATCTTTTTGTGTAATTTATATAACAACATGCTAGGGTAATTCTTTTCATGTATTTGATAAAGAAGAAGCATTTTATTATTTATTTTTAATTCAAGACAAGTAGTTAATTAAATTTTTGCATTTATTAGTGCTCTGCGATTTAGTCCTCAAACTTTGGATTAAGTCTATTTTCTCAAGGGGGCAAAAATTGTTTTTAAGACAACATATCACATACGTGTTCGAGCTTTATTCTTCATTTCTTTTTTTCCAACAGCTTCTTCTCCTCTCCAATATTTTCAACAATCTGAAAACAATATTTTACATTTAATACGATGGAGACGGAAACCACGTTGGCTACCATCAAGTTGATGAATCAAGATTTGGTGCGGTTGGATATGTTTAATGGATCAAACTTCACAAGATGGCAAGACAAATTCAAATTCCTTCTAACAGCATTAAAAATCTACCACGTGTTTGATTCAAACTTGGAACCAATTGTCGATGCAACCGAAAAAGATACGGAAGAAGTTCTTACCGAGAGAAAGAAAAGGCAAGAGGACGAATTGATATGTTGTAGTCACATCCTAAATGCTCTTTCGGATCGGTTATATGATCTTTACACTAACACCACTTCGACAAAGGAAATATCGGATGCACTTGATACCAAATACAATGTCGAGGAGTAAGATACCAAGAAATTTTTTATATTTAAATACTTTGATTTCAAAATGTTAGATGATATTTCTTTGTTGCCTTAATTACATGAATTACAAGTCATTGTCAACAAATTAAAAGCGGTGAAAATCGAACTTCTCGAATTCTTTCAAGTATGAGTAATTATTGCTAAATTTTGGAGTTTTGGAAATGGATATAGGAAGAAGATTCCTCACAATTCTGAAAACTTCTCTTTAAAACATATTCAAAAACATCTTCGCATAAATGAAGAATCAAGGGCAAGAGATAAGATCGAAAGTTCTTATGATTGCTCTTCAAAAAGTCAATGTCGTGGACAAGGTGGATAACTCCAACAAGTACAACAAGAAAGGAAAATCTAATTATTATAATTATTTGTTGTTTAAAATCTGGATTGAATTATGAATGAATTAATGATAAAATTGGAAGGCAACGTTGGACGTAATTAGAAGGCAGGGCTAGCCTTAAAATTTTGGATGCTCTGTGCGACATTTTAAAATGGTGCCCCTTTCAAGAAATTAATAAAAAAACATAAATATTTCAATAATATTATATCATTGCAAAATTATAATATTTAAATGCCTTTTATTTTTTTAAATGCCGTGAATAAGAAAAGTACGAATAAAGTTAAAAAACACTTCCCAAACCTCATCAAAATTCATGTCATCAACAAAGAACCATCCAAACTCCTAGACTTTTCGTGCAATTTCATATGAGAAAACTTTGAAATCAGAAATATCAAATACTACATGTAAACTTTGAAATTTTTGAAATCAGAAATATCAAATACTACAAGTAAACTTTGAAATACAACAAATCATGTAAAAATATTTCTTCGCATTTTTAGAAGCAAACTAACTAATTAAACTTTCGTTTCTAACAAATCTTGTCCAATAGATATTAAAGCTCCATCATTCAATCGTTCTTATAGCATGATTGATTATAAATAAAATTTTAATAACTTCAATTTTGAAAATTTTCGTTTAGTAATATTTTATAAACAATAAATGTATTTAAAAAACGATCCAATATTTTTAAATAAATCAATATATCAAAAATTGTCTTTATTCCTTTTGATATTTCAAATAAGTTAATATATCAAAAACTATCTTTGTTTCTTTTGGTAAAAGATTTCGCAAAATTTTTAACTCTTAAAGCAAATTTTTGCCATCAAGATCTTAAAAATTTACATGTCTTAGAACAATGTCAAAATAATCACAACATGCTTTCAAATCAACATCATACAATGTGTTTAACTTGTCAAAAGAAAATAGAAATCCATTTTTTTTTTCATATTATTGAATTGATCGAAACTTCGTTTAGGTCATTCAATTGCTTAATCTACTATATAAAGGAAATAATTGGTTATGAAATAATCTTTAAGTGATTGTGCATCCTCTACAGTGACATTTTCATCAAATATGTTTCTTCCTACAAATAATATTTTTTTTTCTCTTTTCCCTTTTCCTTGACATTATTTAAAACAAGATACTATTTAAGAAAATTATATCAATTACATTATTCTCAGTTTTAGTATCTTATGCAATTGCATATCATACAAAGTTAAATGCATACAATTAATAAGGAAATAATTCATAAATAAAATAGTTAAGCACAACACACTGAAATTAGCTATGAAGGAGCCTAAACCATTTGAATCATTTCACTTGCTTTAATAAAAATGTCTTATTATGATATATATTTTTAAGCACAACACACTAAAATTAGTTATGAATGAGCCTAAATCATCTTACTCATTTCCCTTACTTTAATAAAAATGTCTTATTATGATATGTATTTAGGAATAAGAAATACAACAATATTAAATAAAAATCATCATTTGCCTATCTTTTAACTCATTTTTCATAAATATTATGTCATTTAACTTAGCATAATAATTAAAATTTTAAATTTTAAAATTAATAAATATTTTAAATATATAATTATACATATATACACATAAATAACAAAAAAAATTTTGGTGACCCTACAATGATGAGGCCATGTGCTGTCGCTCAACTCGCGCACCCTCAGGACCGCCTCTATTGGAAGGCAGTGTGATAAGTGTAGTTTCTACAC
>CAIGRO010093877.1:0-17367 GCA_903798355.1 Fraxinus baroniana | reverse complement strand
TAATAACAATCAACTTTTGATTGTTGTAATATACAAGAACAATTTCTAACAAACCTAAAGTAGGCTCTGATACCACTGTTGGGAATCTACTTAATCATGCGCAACAGAAATAAACAATTTTTGATTCCCAAACAAGGATATGCTTTATGTTTAGATAGAAACTGTGATAAAACTTTTACCTTTGATAAATTTTGCAAACTTTTTTGATGATTTTCTAACTCGAATGATCAAGATCTACAATCAAAGCTGTCCAATTGTCCAGCCTTCAATGGTGATTCATACAGAGAACAAGAATGACGGCTTCAATGGTGATTCACACAGAGAACAAGAATAACGGCTAGAGTTTTCTTTTCTCGTGCTAGCAAGAATAATGAATTATTCCATACCATTTTTCAAACCCTAGCAGTCTATTAATATAAGTCCAACTCGGCCCGTCTCTTAAACTTAACCTGGTCCAATATTTAATTAATCAAATTAATTAAATCTGGTCCATGATTAATTAATTATCCAACACTTGTCAATTAATTATGAAATGTAGATCATAATCTCTTACTATCTAAGAGTGACAAATTCTCTATTGATCATTCACAACCTTCATATGATTCTTGACATACCCGAACGATGCCGTATTAGCGACCATTGGCAGAGCAACATCCAACATCACCAACGTATGAATGTCCTCAGATAAGGTACTATGATGACCTCAAGTCAAAGGACCAATTCCACTACCAAACTTTAGAGATTAATGACTGACACTCAGATAGTTTTCCATGTAGAATCTCCTAGCGGGTCTCCAATATTTTGTTCTATAACAAAACATCCACATGTTCATTTAAGTGTCGCCACACTTTAGCTTATGAGATCAGCTACTTACTTCATAAGTAAGAAGTACAACACTTGATGGTCTATCCGTAGTAATGATATCCGTATCTCGTTATTACATACGACCACGGATGATTTAAGATTCAGTCATATGTAATTTGTATCTCACAATCACAACTCCTTGTGATTAACAAATTATCAATACTTGAATCTACGGATTCTATTATTTAATTAATTAGAATATTAATTCAATTAAATAATAGATCGTCCGGTAAATATGCATCAATTATATACATTAAAAGTGTTTTTGTCAAAGTTGATTGGATTTAGAGCATAACACTTACAAGAGCCACCGGCAAAATTGTGTCGATACCATATGGTATGGTTATCTGGTTGACTGGTATTGGAACTCGTCCAATGGTGATCGATTCTATGAAGCAAATTGGTTAGGTTTGTTATTTCCTAGAAAATTTTAATCGAAAGCCCCAAGAATTCCTCATTTGACTTTTCATAAAATAATTACTGTGGGTAGCTTTTATCTCTTGGAACACAGTCTGGTGAGGGAGTTTTAGCAACTGATGAATAGCTTTGGGTTGAAGGGTGCAAAGACACATCTATGCTCTAGGCGCGACAATAAATTATCTTAAAGTGATGGTAATCTTAATATATGATTCAAGTTATGCTTTGATCTCGTTAAGACAAATTATCAGTAATTTCTTGCATTTTTCTAACTTGCAACCATATTTAGCAAGGCAGTCTGTTAGAATTCAGGTGTATTTGGAATGTTATTTGAGATCCTATTCGAAGTCTATTTGGTAAATCTAGTTGAAATTCTATTTGGAAGTCCAATTGAGAATTGAATTTGTGTTAGACTTGAAAAGGTCACTAACCTACCCTCGAGCAATGCCGTCAAAATTATACATGATGAAAAGTCTAACTAGTAATTTGGGGTTTGATTTTGTTGTATTCATTGTCCACTTCATATATGTCTTTTAGAGACATGATTTTACACAGTTGTGATACTCTCACCATTGACAAAATCTATGATGCTCTAAATTCAAATGAGAAGATGAAAATAAAGATAAAGCATCTTGTTGGATCTGAAATTCATGGAGATGATCTCATTGTTGATGATGGTTGTACAAATGTCTAATTTCAAATTTTCTAATAATTGCAAGAGTTATGGACATTTGATAAATGACTGTTATAAGTTATAGAATAAGGAAAAATTGGCTGCAAATCAGCAATCAGAAACTTCAAGGGAAGTCAGAATTGCACAAAATTGTCATAGTGATTGAGAACTTTTACTTATTTCTGAGTACGACTCCAAACTTGGCGCAAATTGCATTCTTGATATAGCTTGCACTTTACATATGTGTCTCAATCGAGATTTATTTTCGATATATGAAATAGTTTTGAAAGGTGTTGTGGTAATGGAAAATGTATAACTTGTACGATATCTGACATTGGCCTAGTTAGAATAAAGACGTTTAATGAGAGGTTAGACATTTAATGGCCACTAGCCTACTCGGTGCCCTTCTGCGCTTGAGTGATGGGTCGTTCAGCCTAAGCTCCTTTTTGCATTTTGAGCATTTCTTTCCATTTATAACTTTACTTTTAGGATTTTGGACGTCCCCTATATATATTCAGCTCTTCATTGTATTTTATATTAAATTAGACTAATTTATAAATACAAAATCTTTGTATTCTTTTTCCATTTTAGTGAAATCTCATTTTCTCTACAAATTATTTTGTTGTCGTATTCAATTACTTTATATTGTGCCTATAATCTAGTATTTTTCTTTAACAAATTGGTATCAGAGCAATCTGATATAATCTTCGTTTTCAATACAGACGATAATAACTCTGGTACCATAAGTTGAAGATTTTTAGGAAGTCATTAATGACATATGTGAAAGGTATCCTCAAGTAGAAATTTATTTGAAGAAATAATAGCTGAAATATTTTGTTCATCTTCTCAAGAATTCAAAAGAGAACAATGAATTTGAAAAAAAAAAAAAAATACAGCTGAAATATTTTGCCAAAAGTCTACATTGAATACCCCAAAACTTTTTAAATCTCAAAAAATCATTAAAAGTCTCAATTGAATACACTCTTCTAAGTCATCACTCTATGAAGTTGATACACAGATAAAAAATCTTCGACAACATTACATGTAAAATGGTACATCCTAAATTGGGACGCTCTCATAGTCGGGGTCTTCATTGTCTTCATCTAATCCTCGTGTGTTATGATTTTATGTGGCTACTCAACAAGGTGCTTATCTTGCGGACTGTTTTAATCGCGTGGAGGTCTGGTAATAGCTTATTCAATGCCCTAGGAATTAGTAATAGCGGAATATCTCCTAGTTCTAGTTCGAGGAGAAAGGAAGAATTAACGGCTATTGAAAAAAAGAAAATCTCATCCTAAGAGTGCTGAAGATGGCTTTTCTTCAGGCAAGGAGCGCTTCCTCTTGCGAAAGGTATCCCAAAGTTCCATTAAGGTTCCAAGGAATAGGAAGGCATCGATTGTGTACATTTATGTAAAGAAAACTTTTCTCTTTTAGTGGAGTATGGGTGACAAATTTATTTAAATTTTGTTTTCAACCCGCCCCTCGTGTACAAGCTATGGGAGAGGTGTTTTTCCTCCTCTAGCCCATATGTTCGCTATTTACAGATTTCAAACATAAAATATTGTAGAATACAAGTTAGACCATAATTCATATAGTAACTATGATGGGAAAGAAATTTGTGCTTTGCATTATTAAATATGGTACATGCATAAAATACATTAAATGGATAGATTTGGAACTAAATTGAAAACTGAAAGGCTTTCTCCGACTGAGTTTTTGATGGTGCCTCAGGACCCAGATTATTTCACAAACAAAATGTAAAATAACAAAAATCGAAATTGCAGAAAGTAAGAACACCAAGAATTTTCACCTCTTTGGGGCCCGGACGTTCAGCTTTGAGAAGCCTACTCACCCGTTGAGCATCTACCCAGTAGATTACGCTCGAATCCACTAAGAATCACAAAGAACAGATTACAAATGTATGAAGAAATCAGAAATTTTTTCACTAAAGTTTCCTCTCGCCTCTCTTGTACAGATCTCTTTATACAACTTCTAATGTATACAAAATACAACATGGATCACTAAGACATTTATAGAGATTTACACTTGAGAAATCTCACAAAAAACAGAGAAAATCACACGAAGGAAGAGAGAGAGAAAACCCTAGAATAGGAACGATTTTCCACACACACCACTGAATAATCTAGAGAATGGGTATAAGACCTAGTCTAGAAAAATATCCAATCCAATGGTCCAGGAATATGCCAGATGAAGGGCCAAGATTACTTAAGTCAGTCAAACAGAATTAATGGCCCAAAACACAGCGAAGCCCATAAACGTTCAGAGCCCAAAGGCAGAATAGAGAGGCAACCCAACTGACAGATGGCTCAATGATTGAAGGTACAAACACTTTGGACAATTTGCATCATTAGGTGGAGAACAAACTACAGCTGAACTCCCGGGTGATTGCGTATCAATAGGTCAGACCACACACAATGGCTTTGGTACTCTGTGTATGCGAGGTAATACTCTTCTACTTAACCTTGCTGTACCAAGAATCTTACGAGTCCATTAATACATTTTGATATTTATGGAGTTTGTTCCCCTTATATTCAACCTTAAAAGTCACTCTTTCACATACAGCAAGTTCGTCAGCTGGCGCACAAGGATGTTGGTTGTTACTGACTGGGGAAGGCGTTTTATTTTCGGAAGGACTTGAGTCGAATCTGAAACAGCTTGATTCATATATCACAGAAAATAAGTTAAATTTAGCATTAAACATTATCTGCTGAGGAAAGCACAGAAAGTTTTGTCTGAATTTTATTTTGGCAACCTTGTTCCGTGATTCTCGATTTGCTTTCTTTCGTTACTGAAATTTTAATTCTAGCTATTTGCCATCCAACTATCTGATGCTAGTTCTTCGCACATTATTTATCTCAATTGCATAATCTTATGGTGCCCTTGAAGATGCACTTGAGTTGAATTATGCTCAGACTTATTTTGGTGAACGTTGTTAAGGATAAATCTTATATAGAATAAAGATAAAAATATATATCAACTTATAAGGGTTTGAGTTACTCATTTTAACAAAGTTTGCATTTTAAAATGAAATCTCAAATTTTAATAAACTTTTCAATGATCTGGAGATGGACATAATAATTACATTTTGAAGGAACTTTTCTGACTCCTACCACTTCCCTCAGCAGAGCAACAACTCTTTATCATCATTCTACAACTCGTTTTCTCAACAAGTATTGTCGAATCTTTTCATTCAAAAATATCCCTCATCGTTGACGCTGTAAAATCGTCTCTCTATTTTCATTTGGTAATATGTTTAGGTGTAACTTTGAATAATGCTCTATTTTGATGTGTTTAGATCATTATGATGCTTAAAACTGATAAGGATTTAGATGAAAACAACATCAAATGGGAATTTGGCTAGAACAGCTAATTGTTGCATCATGCTAATCCCTTATCAAACTTTTAGGGTTCTTTTGATTGCAAATATGGAAAATAGGTGGATTTTTTATTTATTTTTATTTATTTATTTTTTTTGTATAGGGAACTGAATTGTCTAGAAATTGTTTTACTAGGAATTGTAATTAATTGTGTTTGATTGATATAATTTTCCCATCTGAAAAATGTTGAAAGTTTGGTTCTGTTTGACTTCGTTTTTTATGGAAATTGTCCATAAAAGTGATAATTTTTTCTACTATTGAGTCTAAAATTTGTTCCAATTGCCAAATAAATAAATTGCAATATCGAATATCATTCGTTTGACTTTATTTTGCAAGAAAATTGTCCATTAAAGGGATTTTATTTTTTTATTTTTTTACCATTGTTGATAGAAATTTTTCCAATTGCAAAAAGTTAAAAAACAAGTCTAAGAACCAGGAAAATGAATTCCAACAAAAACAACAAGAAAATGTTTTCCTCCAAAATGTGGAAAAGGTTGAAAGTTGGAAAAAAATTTCCGAGAAAATTTTTTGCTATCAAACAAGTGCAAAGTTGGAAAATGAAAAAAAAAAAATTCCATTTTTCGCGGAAAATCATGTCTATCAAAAGGAGCCTAGCCTTACTTCTCTAGAAAATCCTCGTATATCCTCAGTTAGTCTTAGATGTTTGTTGGCTTCTTTACGTCTTTGGTTGATACCACTTGAAATTTCTACGATTTATCTCTAACTGAATGGCATCTGTATCAAGAATTAGGATAATTGATGTAGAACAAATGGCAAAATGGATTGAAAAAGAATTTGACTGAAAAGAAAAATTGACAATAGTGCAAGTGCGTCAGTCAAGCTCCGATTTGAGCCCATAATACCATTTCGAAAAGAGGATGATGAGACGAGTAGAACTAACCGCTATGCTGTGATATATTATGGATTTTGGCTATCCGAGTTCGTCTATGACTCGAAAACTGCTTTTTAAGTTTTAATACTATTTTGTCATTTAGTTTATTTCGGATTCTTTGCAATTTTAGTTTTTTTTAACTAAGTTTTTATGTAAACCCTAATAAATAAAAGGGTTAATTCATCGTTACATTAATAACATTTTTGTGAGTTTATTTCTCATTATTTGATGGATTCCAAAAATTGTGTTCTTGATGTTTTCACTTGAATTCCTTGTTTTGCGCTGCATCAATAATAGTAGACATTCTTTGTGTGAACTCACTAGAACCCAACACACAATTTTAAATATCTTCCAGTGGACTCATTATAACGTGATGCTGTTATTACGTTAAAATTGCCTTTACAGATGCTAAGCTCTGTTGGTCGACCTTGTCTTGCTTGTGTACTTGTACATCTCAGACTCTCAGCAGAACTTTGACCATGAATAAGGTGAGTTATTAACATCATGTTGGCTCTAGTCTGCCCCTATTCTGCTGTGTGGCCTCGTATGTGAATGTATAACAACAGGTTATGTCCTCAATGTCCATTCACCTCTGGTGAAGGGCGGTGCAATGCTAACCGCATTATCAAAAATATGGAAGTAAACATAGATTAGGCTATTTACTTTCTCGTATATAACCTCTGAAGGAGGAAGGTATCTTATGATGACGTAAAAGAAAATCTCAGATAATTAAGGCTGAAAATGACTTATATTTCAGCATCACTCACGTCAGAACAATTCTATAGAGGTGAAACAGAGAGGAAGATTTCATACCTATATCTCCTTTCTGGGAACTCGATTATACACAGCACTTTCATAATTCAAAAAGCATCCACAAGTTAATAGTCAAGAAAGGTCCTATTTCAATGGGAAAGTGATGTAAATCTAAACCAAATGTTGCACTTTCATTAGGATTTATTTTCATGATCTCATACATTCATTCAATAAGGAAAATCGAATAAATTTCATGAAGAGTGCAAGCACAAAATTATACCAGAATGAATTGATTAACACTTGAAATAGTAAAGCAAAGCACAAGTATGCTTTCCCACAGTTTATTACATGTAAAAAACCGAAAAAGCTTGTTCCAATCATGATATCCCATGACAAGAAAACAAAGAACTAGTAGAGCTGAGAGTAACACTTGAGAAGAAGCAAAGCAATGCTGTACAATGGGAATGAGAATTTGAAGGATGAGTTTAACTTCTTATATTGTTGTTCCCTTTAATTTTCTTCAGTTTCTTCTTCTGGAAAGCTCAAGGCTTGACAAACGGATAACTCCATTTCCTCATCGTTGCAAAAGTATGATTTCTTCCCAATCAATTCAACCACTCTTTTCGCAGGACCAGAATCCCTGGGGCTCTCTTTGGTGCACCGAGAAATCCTAATCCTTGGAAGCAAATCAAGAATAGTCGCCTGTGGTGACTTCTCACCCTCCACCAAACTACTGTGAACAACAACCTCATTCGGAATTTCCCAATGCTTTTTTGCTCGACTTTCAGTACCTAAATTCTTGTTATCTATGACAGTTACGTGTGAATTCCCGGCTGATAGAGAGCGCTTCTTCTCACCCCTATTCTCAGCCTTACCGTTCTCTGGCAAGGATCTCTTTCTTATTTCTGAGGCAGGATTTGTGCTCTGATTATACCGGCTCGCAACAACTCTCCCTGCCCTTGATGGCTTAGCAGGAATGGACTTCTCACCATCTCTGAACAATTTCTTGGGCTGAACTGAGTTCACCACTCGATCCTCTTTCTTCCCAGCCTTCTTGGATCCAACTGTAGTGACAGCCTGCCTTGATAAAACCCGAGATTTTGTCGTGGTTTTTCTTGGTTCAGGGCTAACACTCGAACTCTTCCCCCTTTCTTTACTCACCTCTTTCCTTTCATCAATATCTTGTAACTTCCAGAAGCAAGATTTTCGCCTACTTTGTATAGGCTGAACAGGGGTGATCATTTCTTGCTTGCCGAATTTCGAGGATCCAAATATCTCATAAGGCCCCATGCTCATTCCCCTTCGCGTTTCAGCAACAATTTCTGCCGGTAAACTAAGCACCTTACTCTGTATAGGCGGAACAGGGGTGGTCATTTCCTGCTTGCCCAATTTCCAGGATTTTGCCGATCCCAAAATCTCAGAAGGTCCCATCCTCATTCCTCTTCGCGCCCCGTTCCTCTGAACCCCAGTTCGTGCACTCATTGATGAAAACTGTTCGATCTCTTTCTTCTCTTCTGCAGTTTTAACACTCTGTTTCTGTTCCATAAACTTCGCCGGGATCACTCTTCCTCTCTTTTCCACTGTTTTCACACTTCCCTCAGCCTTTTCCAGTTTCAAAGACTCTAATCTTGAAGTCAGCCTTCTAATTTCCATCTCAATCTCCTCAATTTCCTCATCAAAACTCTTCAAATCCACCTTCTCTTCAAAACTTCGTTTCGTATTTCCTCTAGTTTTTGAATTTTCCAAAGCCCCATTCGAATTTACCGGCTTGAAGGGTGTCACCGCAGATCTGAGAGAAGAAGTAATAGAAGAAATTGGGTTCTCAAACAGAGGACCCTCATTCTCTTTGCTCGAAGAATCCAAGTTCAACGACTCTGTCGAATTCAACAAAATCTGCTTCAGAGGACTCCAAGAAGTCTTATTCCCTGAAAATTCTTTAGGATCTCCTTTATCAAAGGCGACATTGTTCCATATCTGAATATCAGCAGAATTCATGCTTTCTTTATATTGCAAAACATTTATTTTTGCCCCTCTAATCAATATGAAGAATTTTCTATTAAACAATAACAAGAATGTTGGGTTGATGAAATCTTGGGGAGTTCTTGATTTGTTTTTGTAGAGCAATTATCAAAGTTAATAGAGAGAACCGACTTGTATGGGTCTATATTACGGAAAATGTTTATATATTTTAGACCGTTGGAGAAAATTAAACGTTGGGATAGTTCGCTCAATCGTGGCCGTTGGTTAATAAACGGATATAATAGGCGCTCCGATTTGACTTTATATGGTTAATTTGCGTGAAATTGAGTATTTGAGCGATTAACGACAGCAGCTAGCACACGCTCCTAACTTTCCTGCCCAAATTTTAAGGCCCAAAATGAGATGAATCTCAAGACAATTTGTAATTACACTTTCAGGTAGTTTGCTCAGTTTTCAAATCAACTTAGGGTTTTTAGATTTAGTGTCTTCATAGCTATGGAATTTGATTTTGTTTCATCATGACTACTCAACTTTATACTTAGTGTTATCATGGCCACCCAACTCTTTTTTTTTTTTTTGACCATTTTCACTAATTTTAGAAATGGTGAAATGATAATTTTGCATTATAATAAATGAATCTATTTAAAAACACAAGCATGTATCAAAAGTCCATAAAAAATTTGGTATACAAACGCTCTTACCTTTAAGAGCTTCGTGATTAATTTCAAAATTTTCAAAATCACTCTTTTTCACGCAAACATGTCTAGTGGAAGACTTATTTCGAGTCAACTGAGTCATTAACTTGGTCAAATGACTCACTTGATTAGTGAGGAATCAATTTAACTATCAAAATCCTGATTTCTGACATTAGTGAAATTCTGATTTCTTAATTTTATTCAGAAAATTATGACACCTAAGCCTTATTTGCCTTAACTCACCACAATTGAAATAGATAGGGATAAACTTAGATCCAAAGTTATGTGGTCATTGATATCTCTTCCTAAGTTGGTAAGTAATATGCTGTTTAGTAGGCTTTTGTCCTACGATACCCTTCGTCTTGAGTTCAGGAGTACGAAAATACGTAGGCTGGTTGGTAGCAGGGATAAAAATAATTTTGAAAGTACGCCATATTATTATTGGTCTGATTATATCCTAGACTTCTCTTATTCTCAACATGCTTGTTCAACCTTAAAAGACTGTCCATTTTTTGAGATTCACAAGAGAAAGCAAGAAGTTGAGACTTGGAATCTTCAAGTTCACTCAGAAGGTTTTTAACTTGGATTTCTAATTTCTCATTCTCAACGGTCAGCTTACTTAGATTTTTGGTAGAACCCTGAACGTCAGCTATGAGTTTTTCTCTCTCTCTCTCTCTCTCTCTCTCTCTCTCTCTCTATGTTAAGTTCATTAACCTTATTCAATACGACTTTATTGACCTTCTTTATCTTAATACTCTCATCAAATAACTTTTGATAGGTTTCACGAATATCATCCTCATCTTCAGAATCCTCCTCAGTTTGTTCACCACTATCTACTTCATCAACCTTTTCATCATCCTTTTCAGATTCACTTTTAATTCTAGCAGTGAAGGTCATAAACTTCTCACTCTCCTTATGTGTAGACATCTTACTTTGATTATCCGAGCTAGACTCATCATCAGTGAGAGTTGCATTCATAGCTTTATCCTACTTTCTCTTACCATTAGGACATTTATTTCTATTGTGGCCAAAATCTTGACACTTATGACATCTCATAGATTTAGATCTCTTTTTAGACTCACTGGAATCACCTCTATGTCTCTTTTTAGTCTTCTTCTTATTTCTAACATTTTTGAAAATTCTTAGCAAACTAGGCTATTTCCTTATCATTAAGTGATTCCAAATCAAATGTATCATACTTTTCTTCCCTAAAACTATTGAAGACTATAGACTTATTCTTTTTAGGTTAAGATATGGTGAGTTCATAAGTTTGAAGGGATCCTACAAGTTTCCCTATCTTAACTTTATCCAAGTTCTTGATCTCTTCAATCGCAGTAATTTGGGTCTAAACCTCTCAGGTAAGGATCTAAGGACTTTTTGAACTATTTTAGACTCAGTAATTTTTTTCACCTGGATTGAAACTGGAGTTCACTATGTCATTCAGCTTTGCATAGAATTCATCGAACGATTCATCGTCCTTCATTCTAATCTCTTCAAACTTAGTGGTCAACATCTGCAGTTTAGAGTTTTTAATCATTTCAGTTCTCTCATGTGTGGTTTCTAATATATCTCANGCTTTGCATAGAATTCATCGAACGATTCATCATCCTTCATTCTAATTTCTTCAAACCTAGTGATTAACATTTGCAGCTTAGAGTTCTTAACGGTTTTGGTTCCCTCGTGTGTGGTCTGTTAAATATCATAAACTTCTTTCACTGCTTCACACATCGACACTCCCTTGAACTCTTCAGTAGACACTGCCATAAACAGGGCATGAAGCCCTTGACTATTCCAGTTGCACTCAGCTAGTTCATCCTTGGTCCAAAGAGAAATGTTCATTGGGGTAACTACACCTAAAACAGTAGAGGAAGGGACGGTCCAACCATTTTGCACATTAACCCAAATTCGCTCATCTAGAGACTTAAGAAATGCTCCCATCCTAACCTTCCAATATGCGTAATTGCTTTCGTAAAAAAAGAGGCATGGAAAGCGACTGACTCATCTAGATTAAAAATGGGCCATGAATCGAAATGAAGCTCTAATAGCACTTGAAATAACAAAGTTCAACCTAACTAACACCTAGAGAAGGGTGAATATATATTTGTGCGGAATTCAAATTTACCAATTAATAAATGCAACAAGTTATAGTGTTAATTAATCTAGACGAATTAATATGCACCACCAGCTTATGTTGAATTACCGCAGATAATAAATTACTGAAAAAATAAATAACATTTGAAAATTGTTGACGAACAAAACCTGTAATTGGGTAAAAACTCCAGACCTAAGCCAGTAAACAATCCACTATAAACGAATCAACTTACAGTACTGTTAGACTCAACTAACTCTAATACTTTCTAAACTTCTGACTATAATCACCAAAGCCCTCCTGGATTGCGTGCTCTTGCATTACTCATGACCTTCTGAATTCGCCTATCTCATGTTGATCAATGAGAACTCCTCATTTTCCAACAACCGGAACTTCGATCACCTTAGTTGATCTTCAAAACTCTGACAAATGTTATGGAAGTAAGTTGTTTGGAGTTTGGTTTATGTAAAATTGATGTTTTTCAATGCTATGAATAAATCAAAATGAAGATTGAACTAATAGAATTATTTTTAAGATGTAATCACTTGTTTCTTTCACTGTTCAACCCTACTTTTCGAATGGAGGTGTTGATATATATAGTGTAGATGTTTTAGGTAGTATGGGTCGGATAAAAATCTTAAAAAACATGAATTAGGTTTTCTGGGGATATATTGTCGTTCGAGCGATAGCGCATCACTCGAGCGAACTTCAAGCGACAGGCGGGCGCCGCAACTTCTGTTTTTACCACTCGAGTATCAGCTAGGCGATACTATTCTTCTCGTTACTCGAACCCTAGGACTTCTAACTAACCACTTAACACTTTGACTTTTAAAAACCCTTTTACAACAATAATTTTGTCAAAAGATTGTCAACAACTTAAAAACCTAACAGCCTCATTGATGGAAACCATTGAGGCGACTAATCCTATGTAGACTTATCACTTGTGTTCGAAGCAACCAGCATGGACCTAGCTTCTAACTACTATAGATGAGACTCTAGAAACCAAGGTGTCTAGGTCTCAAAGCTTTCTACATTAGAGCATCTGTAATCTAACATTTTGAGCCACGTATGCAGGGTTGGCCCCTAGATTTTAGGAGTCTCAGATCATCTTAAAATATGGGGCCCCTATAAATCTTTAAAAATATGTATATAATGAAAAACAAAAGTGAAGGTTCATCAAATTAGTCTCAAAGATTAGCTAGGAAATCAATCCCTTCCTAATGTAGCCCTTCTTTTATCCAAAAAAATTTCTCCCTATAGTAGTTATTCTCTTTCCATAATTTTTATTAAACAATAATATTCGAAGCTATGAAGATAATGATCTAAAACTTTTAAAATTTAAATTAAACCTACTCTCATGAGGTTTTTTTAATAGAACATCAACAATTACATTATTATAATCAATCTATTTGAGAACTTTCTTTAATAGACACCATGGATAATTCATTCAACATTTCTTATTGTTAATCGAATGTATGATTTTATGAGCTTCAACTTTGAGAAGCTCCTATCGGCAGATGCAACTGCAAATATTATAATTAATAGTATTCTATAAGCAATCCACATATATAGAAAACAACAATCTATCATTTCAATATAGTTTAAGATTTCTCGCTTTCTTTTACCTTTTCTAACAAACAGTTTCAAACAATTTGTAGATCAAAAAATAACTTTATTGTCCATTGATATCAGAATCTTTGTCGTTCTTCAAAAATTGTTCAAACTCGTCATACCATTACTTCAAACAATTATTATTTGGATCTGCAAACTTTTTAATCAATTAGAAACTCAAAAGTATTTTTATATTTTAGAAATTGTTCGAACTTTAGTTTAACTGAAAAAAGAGCTTGACAACTATATAAAAGAAATAATCAACTCTAAAATATACTTTAGCTTAATCTATTATCTCATTATTAATATTTTTATCGAAGTGTTTATTTATATGAATAATAAAGTTATCCTGAACAGTAATTTCAACTTCAATTTAAGAAGTGATCTTGCCAAATTTAAATTAAATTTCTCTATATGTTTCAAAAAAATGAACTAAATGCTTTGAAGTAATTAATAACATCAATTGACAAATTTCACTTTAAAATATTTTGCTTACTCTATTAATAACAAACAATATATTGTACCAAACAATCACATCACTAGAATTCAAAATCTATAATATTGTCACATGTTTCCATTAGGTGGTTTAAGGCAACTTTTATTTGTGGAGTTTGAAATCTTATTATTTTAATACTTCCAACTTGAATTTCTCAGTGCGTTTTTTATAGTGAATTAAGTGCCGGACATGTAAATTATATAAATAATAAATATTATTGAAAGTTAAACAAAACATGTTTCCAAACTTACAACTCTTTAAGTTGTGTCCACGTGGCCATTTCCAATTGACTGGATTGTTTATACTCGGATTGTGCTTCTTCATATGGTTTGTGAGCCGTTCCATTTAATCAATGGTTGTGATTCTTTTGAGCCTAATTTACGTGTTTCGCTGTGACTCTTAGGATTTCATTATTCATTCTGCATCTAGTTTTTCTGGAAAAGAAGTGCTCTTGTTTTGACTCTCTCTCTCTGGCATGATTTTTTCTTCCATAGATTAAGGGGTTATTCTTGTATAATTCTAGTGTCCTTTCGCAAATGATAACTGTGGCTTTGAGTCTGTATTTTGGTTATTTTGATTAGTGCTTGTTTGAGTGATTTATGTGATAGGGTTTGAGTTTTTTCTTGAAGTTCCAAGAGATCCCTTTTTGGATCTATGACTAGAAATTGGTTAATGGTCTGATATTTGGTTCCATTTGTAAAAGATCCCTCTGGAAGGTTTTCTTGGTGCATTAGTGGATTGAGTTGGTAGCTGAGCCCCCCAGATTAGGCATAGCCGAACTGGGTTAACATCTTTTGTGTTTTTTTCATTTCTGCAACGTCTGTTCTTGGGCGTATTTTTCTGTTTACTAGATCATTTGGTTTGGTCCGCGTGGTATTTGATTGAATCAATGCCAACAATTATACATATAATACGATTATTATTATTGGCAAAAGTAAATGTAAAGACTATATAATTGCAAAACGTTGAATTTGGAGATGTGGAATTGAAGATTTTTAAACAAGTAGAGGAAATGAAATAAAATAAAATCCAAAAGGTCACTAACGAACAAAAGAAACGGCAAAGAGAGAGAGAACAAGAGTTGAGAAAAAAGAAAAACAAACAAAACTGAAAATTGCGAATGTATTAAAAGTTCTTTCACTTTCAAAGATATAAAATAAAATTCAAAATTTTTTCTTTATTATTTATAAATATAATCTATATAATAACTATTTTTTGGGCATTCACCAAAGTGGGGCCTTAAGCGATCACCTATATCGCCTATACTGAGGGTGGGCATTGCACGTACAATGTGATTGATGTAATATTTCTGCAAGGATGATCGGAAGTCAAATCACCCTTTCCCATTAGGACAATGTGTTGGAGGTCACGGACCTCTGATTACTTGAATGCAACCATTTGGAGCTTGACAAATGATTCGTTGAAATGAGGCCACGTGGAAGCACACAATGGATGTCAAACTCATTCATTTGCATATAAATACTTACATTTGGTGACATCTGAAGGCAATAAAAAATTGGTTTTCTCTAGAAATATAAAACCCCATTTCTCATTTTTTTCCGTGTTCTCTCTGCCTCTCTCGCACCAAATGCACTTCATTCCTTTTCACTTGAGCATTGGAGCGCGTACAATCTTAGCCTATGTTCTTTTTCTTATCCTTGGCCTTGTTTAAGATAACATGAATCCCTATAATCCAAACATTACATGACCTAAACGTTATATGATCACGAGGAAATTCTCTAGTACACATGTCAAATAGTTGAACGGCTGGATTCACAACAATTGCGAACAAAAAAGAAATAACAGAGTGAAGGTGTCAATGAGCTTGGTGTAGACAATATAGGAAAGATACTTGTTGTTTTCAGGCAAAATGCAAATTTGAGCTTGATATACGATTTACACAGCAAGAAAAAAAATACTCCTTTCATCCCATAAAAATAAGTTTACTTTTCTTATCCGTATGTCTGAGTTTATATGCCACTTTCCTTATCTATAGTAAAGATGATTTCTTTTCTAATATGCTCTGTTGTCAACAAATATGAACTACTCATATTTAAAACGTTATTTAATGTAGGGGTGTATTAGAAAAAATAGGGATGAGACAATAATATATTTTTGGTAATTCATTTTATTGCTCTCATTCATTAGAATGAGACAATAATATATTTTTTTTAATATTTATTTATTTTTAAAAATTAAATTATTCAAATATATTTGGTAAATTAAGACTTTTATTGTTTATTATATTTTTTAGATAATTTTAGTTGTCATTTTCTATTATAACTAATGAAATTTTGTAAAATCTTTCATTTAAAGTATTGGATTCTAAAAAAAAAAAAAATTAAATGGAGTGGGGCAGCCGTTACCCGTACCCGACCCGAATACCCGATTAAGTGGGTAATCCCCACCCCATTCGAGGATGAGCCCTGCGCGTATCGGGTTTGTCGAGTTTTTTTTGACATCCTTAAGAAAATTATATTTCCAACTATATTAATTACCTTTTCTTAATCCGCGTGAAAATGGAAACAAGTTTATTTTTTTCGGACGCAGGGAGTATAATTTAGTCCAAGTTTAATCGAAGTATTAAAAACAACAAATGATACTTAAATAAATATCTGTAGGATGCAATCTTGAGACGAACATAGAGTATATGTTCAAATTCTGAAATAATAATAAAATTTTGCTTGCCTCACCAGGTTAATAAACCTCATCAAATCACGTCTCTGTCCTCAGAATAATACTACAAGCCATAGAAAAGACTATGTTTAGGCCCCATTTTTTTTTGTTTTTGTTTTTGTTTTTTGCCAAAAAGTGTATTCTATAATAGTGATTTGATGAATAATATATGGTTAAAAAATAAGAATTTTTTTTTGGATTTAAGTGTAATATTATTTTACTGAATAATGCATGATTAAAAATAAGAGAGAAAAAATATATTTTTGAAATAATTGAGACCAAATAAGAGCTAAACATTCTTAACTGTTGAAAAACTCCAGATTACTAATAATGGAAAAAATGACAAGACATAAACGTTTACGAGTCATGTTACTTGAACAGGGCCACGCCAAGTGACGCCTTCCTATTGGCACGGGTACTGTAGAAATTTCCTTAAATTCGCTTTTCATTGTTTGAATTCTCACCAGCAAATTAGCAATTACTTCCAGTCAACATGAAATTAACAGTTAAAAGTCTTCCAAGACAATATAGAATTTTGAAACTTAGAAAATAGACTACACAAGAAATACTCTAATCCAAAACTTTGTGTCCTTTTCTTTAGGGGATAATTGTTGGAAAATGATTATTGTTCAAAACAAATAAATGTTGGAATGAAGAAACGGGATTTATATATTAAAAAAAAAAATTTATACCATACGGTCCCATGGGTTTGTTCATTGCGGCCGCATGGGTCTTTACCGGGACTAAATGTCCCGGTATGGTTTGAACCATAGGTTGCATGAGTTTGTACCTTCGGCTGCATGGTACAAAATTTTGACCGTTT